>BQNB010000866.1:0-153920 GCA_026074375.1 Tanacetum coccineum | reverse complement strand
ATTTGACCTTTTGCCTTGGTCAAGGGCATTCGGTTAGGATCTGTATTAGGGTTACTATATAAGTGTATACATAACCACGAATCAATCATGTTTGAGTGAAGTTAGATGCTTAAAAAGGTTAAAATTTCTATGAAATGTTTTGAATAGGCGATCTATAAGTAAATGGTTTTTCTCAAGCAATTAATACTGAAAAATAACAAAGGCGATCAATACTGAAAAATAACAAAGGCGATCTATACACTTTTGTACAGGCGATCTATACTTGAAATTTGTTAAGGCGATCTATACACATAGATTAACTCAGTCGATTAATACATAGGTTAATTCAGGCGATCAATACATAGGCGATCTATACACATAGGTTTAACACAGGTGATCTATACATGCATCTTTAACACAGGCGATCTTAATCTTGCTAATTCAACCTTATAACCTAATCTAAGTATAGTTATTCCTTATCTTGTCATTTAGTGATTAAGTTAGCTATAGTTTTCCTTAGATATCATAAGTGTTTGCCTTGATTTCATTAGTTTGCCTATAGTCAATGTGGTATATGAGAGTGTGTGTATCCTGTTTGCATGTGTATCAGTTCTTTACATTGTGTGTAGGTGTATCAATTTGTTGCCTTGTATTTGTTTGCCTACCCCTTGTTGTAAACCCTATCTTGCATGAATAATCTTAAATCATGATCTAGATTGTCTATCAGTATTATATATATTTGCTTGTATATGAACTGTGTGTGACAACTCTTAGCAGAATCATGACTTCCATCACTGCTCAACAAACCAAGCTTGATCTTGAACTGGTTCCCAAAGAGAATCGACTTGACATTGGAAAATGCAATGGAAGAATCCCTCGTGGATTGAAACCAAAAGAAGAAACATTTCAAGTTGTTCTGGATGCTCTTGCACTTACTCCATGCTATCCTGCATTTATCATCACTGCTGATGTCCCTGAAGTATACATGCACCAATTTTGGAACTACATTTACAAGCATGACAACTTCTACAGATTCAAGATTGATAAGAAGAAAAGATTCAAACTCACTTTGGAAGTATTTAGAGATATCCTTTAGATTTGCCTAAGAGTACAGGGTCGTGACTTTGATGCTTTACCTTCTGAAGAAGACACTTTATCTTTCTTAAGAGATCTCAGTCATACTGGTGTTATCAATTTACTTAATGATGTTGTTATTGATCAGATGCATCAACCTTGGAGAACTTTTGCTGCTATTATCAACAAAAGCTTATCTAGAAAGACTAGTGGTTTTGAAAAACTTTGTCTTTCCCGAGCACAAATCCTTTGGGGCATGTACCATCAGAAGTATGTAGACTATGTGGAACTACTCTAGGAAGAATTTACTTATTAGATTGACAACAAAGTCTACGAAAAGCAGGAAAAGATGTACTACCCTCGATTCATAAAAGTTATCATTCACCACTTTCTTATTCAAGACAAGACACTTTCATCGCCAAAACCTCGAACCACCATTTCCCACAGTTTTTCTTGCCATACCACCTCCCAAGTACCCTTCCCAGCTCACCCTCACCTTTCCCCACAACCCAATGCCCCTATAACCCTTTCCCTGGCAAAATCACACAACACGAAGCCCCCATCCATGGCTGAGAATGATGCAAGGCAAACAAAGGGCTAGGATTACCTTGGGAAGCTTCCTACTCCACAGCTAACTTATCCCAAGGCAAAGAGAAGGCAAAGGAGCTTGTATAAAAGAGCAAGACCAAGCCGAAGTCAAACACACCATTTTTTTATGTTTTTAGCTTAATTTTAATTCAACAGTCTTTCTTGTTTTGAAATCATTTAATGTATAATCAGTCATGTAAAAAGTTTTATGTTGTAACTATTTTCCATTTTAAAAAAATATTAAAAAGTTGAGAAAATCACCATTGTCGAAAATTAAAAGTATAATTAAGCCTTTGTATAATATCTGTTTTAAATTGTTTGAATGTGTGTTAAAAGTTAGTAAAATCCACTTGTAATCACTTATCTCTGCCCTCTTTTACCACCAATCAGTTAAAACTCTTTTTTTTATACATTAAGGGGTGTTGGGTTGAGTCTCAAAATGGGTCCAACCATGGTTTTTTATGCGGGTCACAAACACTCAGCCAACTTTTGGCTGAGTGTGTTAGGGTTTATTAAGCCTTTTTAATCACAACTTTTAAATTTGAAAAATAAGTTTTTAAGTTTGTTTCTATATCCTTCAAAATTTTAAATACCAAAATGCCCATAAGCGCAGCTTAAGCTGTTGAAACACATAAGCTCCTCTCTCTTGTTTGTTGTAGTTTAAGTTACAAAGTGCCAAAAAGAGAGACCCTTTTGTCCTGAATTGTGACCCAAACCAAGTCACCAAGTGTGGATGTATGCATTAGCGTTTGTAGAAATCAGCCAACTTGATAGCCCCAAAATAAGCAGCTTTAATTAAGCCCTAAAGCCCACCATATTTATGAATATAAGCTAATTGCATCCCTTATTAATCTGATTATTGAGTTAATTTTGGTTAAAAAGACTCTTAATAGCTTATTGCATTTACGCTCAAAAGGGGGGGGGGACCCCTTTGTCACTTTTGTATTTTACCCCTGGTGCTAGAGCACCATTTCAGCCCACTATTCTGCCTAATTTAGATAATATAGCCCCATTAGGATCTTTTAGCTTTTATTTATAGCTTATTACTAGTCCTTTAACTCCCCAAAATCTTGTAGCTTAACTCCTCCTCTAGTATAGCTTATTTAGGCCTTAAAGTAGCACTTTTTTTTTCTTGATTTACAGTTTAACATCTATATATCGTTCCCATTTTAGCATAACAATAGAACAGCTTATTTTAGGGTTTATTTTAGATAACTTAGCTTATTTAGGACTCCCCTCTCCCTATTTATCTGTCTCCCTAGTTTCTAGCTTATTTGTTGGCTTAAATCCCAAAAAGCCAAGAAAAATAAGCTTAAAAGCTTATTAAGCTTCTGTCAGTCAAAAAGCTCATTTTTCTAGCTTATTTAGTTTGATTCAGCTTATGCACCTTTTATGAAAAATGTTCCCCTCAAGCCCCTCAACAACATTGGCTTTTATAGCTTTATTGATAAAATCACTTTGGACCTAAATTGCAATCGGGGGTCCCACCTCAGGGACCATTAGTGTAATTCTTCTTTTGTAGTTACCTTTGTTAGTCCCTGTGTTTGAGTTAGCCAGTTTCTAGCCGCCGTTAGTCCTGTGTCCTTTCCACTTTAGTCCTTTTGTTTTAACAACAGTTAGCTTTAGTTAGTTTATTTAATTTAATTAATTAAATTAGGTTAAAATTAATTAGTTTAATTACTTTTTATATTAATATAATAATTTGGCATTTTTACTATTTTTGAGAATTGTATAACGTTTTTTCTATATTTAATTTTAATTTTTATCAGAAATTATTATAACTTTTATTTTTTTGTCTTTTTTCTATTTTCCTTAATTTTAATTAGTTAATAATCTTTAAAAATGTCATAAAAATCCAAAAAATTAATAAAAAAATATTTTTTTCTTATTTTATAAAATATTTCTTTTGTCATTATAGTGGTCTAGAAAAATATAAAAATTTTAGTGTAGTCTTAATTTTTCTTAAATTTTCAGTCTAGACCCGTTATTTAACCGTTGGTGCGTTTTACCCGTTTTCTTTTCGTTAGCATTCAAACGACCTCCGTTTATAGTTTCCTATTTTCCCTTTATTTTTCAAATTAACTTAATTAGAATTTAATTTTGATTTCTAATTTAATTTAGCATTATTTTCTTAATTTTTAGCATTTAGGTCTTCCCTATAACTAAATTTTGTTTCCCTGTAAGTTTTTAAGAACTCCATTTCCTATATTTGTTTCCCCGTAGACTAAATTTAGGTTTTATTTAATTAGATTTTTAGTTGTAATTATATCAATGTTTCCATCATATATTCTTCATCATTCAATTTCTCATCAAACCAGGATAAATTTCAATTGCAGCCTCGTTGGGACATACGACCCGGGAATATCTCTTCCGGAATCTTTTTATCATTGATTTGATTCTTATATATTTAATCTCTTTTTGGTGTACTTTTTGACCTTTTCCCTTGGTTAAGGAGCAATTGGTTGAGATTATGCATTTGTAGTATTTAAGTGTATACCGTCAACGAATCAGTGATCTATACATGCATCTTTAACACATGCGATCTATACCTAGGTACATTTCACAGGCGATCTATACACCATCTTAAGGCAAACAATACTTGATTTTTTTCTAATTGAATTAATCTAGTAATCTTGGTAATTCAACCTTATAACCTAATCTAAGTATAGTTATTCCTTGTTCGTCTTGTCAATAGAGTAGGCTAATTTAGGTATAATAATTTCTTAGATATCTTAAATCGTTTGCTTGAATTCATTGTTTTGCCTATAGTCAATGTGGTAAATGAAAATCTGTCAAAATCTAAAAGGGGTGTTTGGTTTAGTGCACTCTTGAATTGCACTAGCAGTACTAACATAAGTTAGTACTGCTGAACCTTTTCACTACCAGTACTAACCATAAGTTAGTACTGTTAGCTTAAATTTTAGCTTGCCAAATTCAGTAGTATTAAGTTTAGTCATAGCTTATTATGAATTTAGTTTTAGCTTATATTTCCTAGCTTATTTCATAGTTTAATTCTGATCTTAAAAGTCAAATTGCATCAGCAGTACCTTCAAGTAAGTACTGCTGAAATTTTTACACTAACAGTACTAACACCAGTTAGTACTGCTACCTTTAGCCTAGTTTTAAGTTCAGTAATTTTAGGATTTAGCTTATCAAATTCAGTAGGACTTGAGTTTTAATATAGCTTAATATAGTTTAAGTCTTTAATTTTGTTTTCCAGCTTATTGTCTTAGCTTAATTTGCTGTCAAAAGTCATAAAAAACCTGAAAATTCCAAAAACAGTACTTAGAAACTTTAGAATTTAAATTTGTTAATTTAGCTTATGGGTCTAGATTTTCTAGCTTAATTAGATAGATTATAAGTAGTTTTAATAGTCCTTAAAGTTTTAGAGTCTAATTTAGCTTTTTAAGCTTTTAAGCTCATTTGGAATTTGTGCTCTCTTGCTTATTTTCTGAGTTTGCTTAGTTCATGCTAAATTTTAGTTGTTTAAAAATACTTCTAGGTTAAATTTCTTTGCATTTTTAGATTAAGCACATCATAAGCTTTCTAAATCACTTTTCCTTTTTAGATTTAAGCTTTATTTGAGTATTTTATGGCTGTTTAAGTAAAACATAGCCCAAACCCCTAGTTTCTATAACAGCTTATTGAGAAGCTCTTTTTAGAGCTTATCTTTGAGTTTCAGACCATAGTGCTTTTGTTAAAGTTAATCTCCCTAACTTCCTTTATAACTTTGCTTCTTTGAGTTTTTCATTTTAAGCTCTTTAAAATTTCAAATGTTTATTGGACTTTATTTGTAATCGGGGTAGATTCTCAGGGTAGAAAGTGTAACTTTTCGATCTTAGTTGTTTTTCAGTTAGTCCCTCCGTTAGTTTGTTAGTTTCCCCGTTAGTTTCTTAGGTTTTTGCACAATTAGTCCTTAAGTTAGTTTTTAATTAGTTCATTACGTTTTAATTAATAGTTAGGGTTAAGTTTTAATTAGTTTAATTAAACTTTTATAAAAAGATAAAAATTAGGTCTTTTATTTTTTAATAATTTTCGGAAATTTTTCTTAATTTAGTGAAATTTTAGTTTACATTTTTAGGGTAAAATCTTAGTCAATTTGCTATATAGTTGCATTTCCGTATTTGTTTAATTGTTCGATTTAATTTTATTTTTCCAAACCAAATTTCTTTGCTTCATTCAAATCAGGATCCGAACTTAAAACGTGGTTTCAATTTCACTAGTCATTGGGGATAACGACCCGGGTGATCATATTTGCCCGGTTTAATATACGTATATTATATATATTATATATTATTTTTGTAAGTCTTAACTTTTTACCTTGGTTAAAGGTGAATAGTTAGAATTTACCTAAGTAGTATTTTTATTATATATTTTATAGGTAATAAAACCCCCCCTACCCCCCTCGACCACACAAACGAACTCCAACGAGGAACTAATATAAACATGGAGAAACTTCGAAACCGCTTTCATTAGCCGTTTCTTTCCCCCAGCTCTTTTTAACCGACTCCTCGAAGAAATATGAGCTTTCTCTCAACACGAGAACGAATCTCTAACGACGCTTGGCTTCGTATGAAGGAAATGCTCCTAAACTGCCATGGTCACAATCTGTCCAAAGGCAACATTATCAAAATCTTCTATCATGGTCTAAGCGAAATAACCCAAGAAGTTCTAAATACCGCAGCTGGTGGTATTTTCCTTTATAAAATGTCAAATCAAGCTTATCAGCTTTTGGAAGACAAGGTCTTACTAAACCTCGACTAGGCTAAAAATCAAAAAACCAAACCATCTCTTAAAAAAACCGTTGCTTTCGCCGATGAAGGTAGCAGTAATTCCAATACTGACAAAATTATGGCCCGAATGGATTCCGTGACCCTAAAAATGGATGCTCAGTATAAAGAACTCCAAACCCATGCTAAAAAAACAAAACCTGATCTTAATGAAGATGATATACCTATGTCCCGAGAAGAAGAAGCCAAATTCATGCAAACTTTTCGTAAGACTCGTTTTTACAATGATTACCGCGACTGAAACTCAAATCGCGATAATTGGCGTTTAAACGAACGAAGTAGTTACAATCGAGACAACTATTGATCCAATACTGATGATAAACCATACGATCTTCAAAAACAATTCAACGATTTCATGAAATCTCAGCAATCGACCAACTCTTTCGTCAAGAAGACGTCATAGGACTTAAAACTCAACTCGAAACCGTTGCCAAAAATCATCAAGCTTCAATTCAAAACCTTGAAACTAAGTTCAACAGACTTGCTGACAAGCAATCTGGTCAACCTTCTGGATCTCTTCCCAGTAACACTCAACCAAACCCAAAAGGACACAATTCTAAAGTCTACCAACCACCACAATCTCGCAATGAGCATGTGAATGCCGTATTCACAAGAAGTGGTAAATCTTACAACCCACCAGTAAACTCAAATGATCAACAAACTAATCCTGAAAACTTATCAATTTTCCGACAATATACGATGATGAAGAACGAAGAACGCTACACCACTACCGAAAATTTTAAAATCCAACACCATCAAGAAACTACATACCCATGACCTTACAAACCAAAAATCCCGTATCCTCAACGTCTAAGGAAAGAAAAAATGGAAGCTCAATACAGAAAATTATCGAATCAATGTACCTCTCATCGATGTCTTGGCCGGAATGCCTAATTATGGAAAATTTCTCAAGGAACTCATAAGCAACAAACATAAAATCGAACAAATTTCTGCTGCTTTCTTAAGTGACGAAAGTTCAGTAATGATCTAAAACAAAGTTCCACCTAAACTCGGAGACCCTAGAAAATTTCTTATTCCATCTAATTTCAACATAACTTTCTCACGCAAGTGCTTACCGACCTGGTGCAAAGCATTACCCTTATGCTAATTCAACTATATGCCAAATTATCTCTCGAAAATCTTAAACCTACTAAGATGAGCGTAAGATTAGCTGATAGATCATTCCAATGTCCTCTTGGAATAGCTGAAAATATGCTCGTTAAAGTTGGTAAATTCACCTTTCCTGCTGATTTCGTTATTCTCAAAATGGAAAAAGATAGTAAAGTTCCACTTATTTTAGGACGACCCTTTCTTCACACTGCTGACGCAGTAATTCGAGTTAAACAGAAACAACTAAACCTTGGAGTTGGAACTGAACGAATGATTTTCAATATCGATTCTGCAATGAAACACTCCTATTCAAATGATGATACATGTTTTAGTATCGATGTCATCGATAAAATCTTAGAAGAAGATTTCGACGCTCTTCTAAATGAAGGTAGTAAAATTCTGCATTCCATTGAAGGAACCCTTCTCGAAGAAGAAATCTTTGCTGAATTTGATGAATTCATGGAAATTACTGCTGATGAAAACTCTAACTCTGAATCCAATACCGAAGATCTGCCATTCGAAAAAATCGCCATCAATACTGATTATAAGATTAAAACATCTCTCGAAGAACCCCCAACGGATCTCAAACTTAAACCCTTTCCTGATAATCTGGAATATGTATTCCTGGAAGAACCCTCCTTTCTTCCTGTTATCATATCATCTCAGCTATCCAAAGAAAAGAAAAACAAACTCATATATGTCCTTAAAAAGCATAAGCAAGCCTTTGCTTGGAAAACAACAGATATTCCTGGTATTCCCATGCATTTTTGCCAAACACAATAATACAGAACTTCTGGATGGTAAGAAACTCCGTGTCCCAAAAACAAAGAAGGTTTAAATCCGAACATGAGAAGTTGTACAAAAAGAAATCCGGAAACTCTTGGATACCGACATACAATTTATCCCATTTGCCGATAGTTCCTTGGGTTTAATCCCTATCCACTGTAAACCAAAGAAGATGAGTATTAACAGTTTGTCACCAACGAAAATAATGAACTTGTTCCAACTAGAACCATTACGGGTTGGCGAGTATGCATTGATTATCATAAACTCAATGAAGCAACCGCAAAAATCTCAGAAAAAGGCACCCGTACACTCCATACAAAGACCCTCGAGGATTTATTTATGTCGACGACCATAAGAGGAACAGGTTGATGCGCTCTGACGAACTGTACAAGTTCAGTGATGGCACGTTAACCAGGCTTCTTTCTTCGCTCGAAGATATAACCAAAAATATCAACATGGAGTACTTGCCAAAGAGAAGATGGAGCAATTTGGAAAAGAAAAGAGCTCATTTCATGATCAAGGACATCAACAAGCTGCTAAAGGAAATGAGGACGATAAGGAGTTTGGAGAAATTCATTGGTGGTAGACTCTACGGAACTGACCTCAGACTTCTGCAAAGAACAATATGACTTAGTCATATTGTCTTCATATCTCAAAGGTCATTTCAAATATCATAAACTTGTGAATTTGTATATATCTAGTGTAGACTTATGGTGAAAATAAGGTATGCTTGGGTATAAATTTTCAAGAATTTCTTAGTAAATTCAAAAAATTTCAAAATATTATACTCAGCACAGTCTTATATACCCTCAAAAGTTGAAGGGGAGAATTAAAATGTTCCTAATAGTGATTATGTAACATTTTGTCCCCAAACGTTTAACCAATTGATAACCAAAATATCAAGGGATTAACAATTTGGATAAGGGGAGAAAATGTGATTAAACTGAATCTTAATTGTATTGTCATGTGATCGTATAAAATGGACTCAATGCACTCCAACACTTAGCATGTACAACGATTATAGTGCACATGTTAAGGGGGAGCTTTTAGTGATGATGAAAAACTCTCAAAGTGTAAATCTTTTGATATTTATATCAAACACTTTTATTGAATTTTTTCCATGATTTTGGTTTTGATTGTGATGGAATACCCCAAAGGCCAACCATGTACTTAAATTTATGGAGTTATAAGGTGGTTAGGCATAGGTATTCTAATCCTATGATCCAACCAGAACTGGATGGATCTACCCAGGGATATCCACTAGTTAGTGTAAAAGTCCTTAGGAATGATACAAAAGGAGAAAAAGTGAGAATCGGGAATAATGCTGACTGAGATGGAGCTAACACTGGAACAAACCTAACAAGGTGTTAGTTATGAAGTCTCGGTAAGCATTGAAGGGGTTGAAGAATGAAAAAGAAATGTAAGGATAAAGGGTGAAAAGAAAGAAGCCCTCCATACACTTAGGCAAAAACCGGGTCAATACATAATCTATCAGAAACACTAAGGTGTTGTCTGACATTGAAGATTGTCATGGACCCAATGACGCTATGCACAACCCTTCCTAGCCACTCAAGGTCTCTCAACAGACTCTTGTTTCATTTCTTATGGAGATTACATGCATTTCTATCGATTGTCTCACTTTGAGTTAGTTGATATTGAAAAGGTGGCAGTTTGCTCTAGCCTCCGATCACTAAAAACAAATTGCACTATTGAGTCAAGAGCCAAAAGAGATCATCCATAAATCTCATTAGGATACTTGTCAAATCATGCTTTCTATGTCACATAATGTGAATAACAAGTTAACATACTAAGAATTCTACGCATTATCCTTGTGATTTTGCCAGAACATCCGAGTGATTTCATTCACTATGAAGATGGAAATCCTTCTTGAGCTAACATCAAAGAAGCTCATGGTAGGTGACTTGTACGATTCTATATGAATCAAACTTGTGACAACTGGAAAAAAATGATGGTATGATTCGATAAGAATCAAACTTGTTCCAGGTTATGAATTGACAATTGCTGATGAATTTTTGAAATGATTAACACTCTAGATGTGTCACAAAAACACTTTAGCAAGTGACACGTCGATTGATTTTCAAATCAATTTTTTATTTTAATCGGTGAGATAGTAACTCACTGGTTCACTCATATCGTGCTGTTTGCTTTGAGATGTTCTGATAATGAGAACATGCTGAGCAAGATGAATCTAATGCATTTGTGTTAGAAAGATTCAACACTACTGCTGGAAATCCTATCAAGAATATTCTTCTTAAATTGAATCTATCTGATCACATGTCGATCCTCACAGATTCGTAGGTTACTCCAACTAACCATGGGTGAATGACAAAGACATATTCGTCCCCCCTCTTTATTGCTAACTGTTTTATTTCAGGAACATGTAAAGATGGTGATGGAGGTACCTGATTCTGGCTGACTCACAAGATTCATAACCATATGCTCATACCCAACCAACAAATATAAAGACATCATGAAAGCTCAAATACATGTTTCAAGACTTCCGCTACCCTGATACCATACGTCCTTCTTGAAGCGACAAAGTGTTAAAGTTAAATAAATTTAAGAAAGATGCATTATTAAAGCTTTTCAAGATTATCTAATCAAGAAAGGTATGAGCATGTCGGTCCAGAAGTCACAAGTTCACGAGATGGCAAAGTTTACAAGATAGCGAAACGAGATTAGGCTTGGTTGATGATTTCAAGAAGCTCAAAGATCACATTCATGTCAAGACAAAAGAACTAGCTCAAATCCAAAGTCAATGATTACTACATCAAATCACAAGTTAATGATTAAAGTTAAAGACTACGAGCTCAAGACCGAAGTAAAAGCATTGTATGCTAAGTTTAAATTTTGTTGTAAATTGGAGTGACCTCCCTTAGGGGGAGATTGTTAGAAATACAAAAAAGTGTTGGTCACTTCCAATAGAGATAGTCGTAGCTCGTAGTAAGTTATAAAGTTAAGTTAGAAAGCTAACCGGGCCAAAGGCCCATGGACAAGCCCACTTAGGGTCTATGGCCGGCCAAGTAAGGCATATCTAAACCTACTCCACACATGGAGAGGGTGTTAGTTGTTCATTTGTCACATTTCATTTAAGCTAATTTTATTATTTTTCTTTCTCTCTCTAAGTGTTCATCCAACCATCTCTTTCTCTCTCTAAAACTCTAAGTGAATCAATCCATACTTATGTTAAGATATTCTACAGAAAAGCTTAAAGCAGCGAGAGATCGTCAAAAGAGCTATGCGGATAAGAGACGTAAACCGTTAGAGTTTGAGGTGGGTGATCGAGTATTATTAAGGGTGTCACCATGGAAGGGCGTAGTTCGTTTTGGAAAGAAAGGTAAGTTAGAACATATGTAGGACCGTTTTTGAAAGGATTGATCTTGTAGCTTATAGGTTGAGGTTACCTGAGGAGTTAAATAGCGTACATGACACCTTTCATGTGTCAAATTTGAAGAAGTGTCTGGCAGATGCTAATTTGCATGTGCCATTGGATGAGATCAAGGTCGATAAGACACTTTGTTTTGTTGAGGAACCTGTAGAGATTATGAACCGAGAAATTAGGAAGTTGAAACGTAGGAAGATAGTGCTTGTGATAGTTAAGTGGAATTTGAAACGTGGTCCTGAGTTTACTTCGGAACACGAAGACCAGATAAGGATTAAGTATCCACAGTTGTTTGTAGACCGAGTTGTTGAGCCTACTAGTTAAATCTCAGGACGAGATTTCCTCAAGGAGGGGATACTGTAACACATGTGATTTAATCAGGCTAGTGATACCTTTAGAAATGGCTAAGAGTTCATTTTGTGTGTTTCTAGTGTGCTAAATGTAATTTATGCGTGCTAAGTGGTTTGAATAGGTGCATGATATCGTTTTGAGGTGTATTATCATCTCATTTTGAGTGCGTTCGTGTTTAGTGATAAGTATTTCATTTGTTCACGAATAGTGATAATGGAAAAGTAATGACGTGTAGCATGCATTGCTACGTCAATAGTTGGATGATTTTGTGTTAAGCGTTTATGGGAAATGTATTATGATGGATGATAACGCCTAAATTATACATGTTTCTATGGCGTTAATGTTTATTCTATCATTTCTCGTGAACTTTTGGTACTTAATTAAGCTTGAATTGCTTATAGATTCACTTGAAGACTCTAGAGACCCAAGCTCATGAATCTATACACTTTGGGAGACGAATACAAGAAAAAAAAAGATTTCTAGCCAAAGTTCAAGAAGTCCGCCGCACTTGCTACATTGTGTGCCGCACTTTCCCCTGAAACCCAAAACCGCCACACTTATAATATTGTGCGCCGCACATTCTCCTAAAGTTTGAAGAAGTAAAGTCTAATAAATGCGCCTGTATTAACTCCTCAAAACTGCCGAACTTATTTTCAAGTGCACCGCCCTTCCAGTAAAAGTCATTAAATGTAATTGCATTAACTCCCAAAGTTCGCCGCACTTAATCCTAAGTGCGCCGCACTTTGCACCCAATCTTGCCTATAAATTAAGGACGAATTTGCATCCTTCTAAATAATCATTCCTCACATTCTATCCCATTTTACGCACATACACACTCTCCCTCCTTTCACCAAAACATCAAGAAACACCTTTTCCTTTGAAGAAAAAGATCTAACAATCAAGAATGAAGAAGTTTTCTTACCTAGTTGTTGAAATAATGGAAGTTTATGTAAAGTGTGCTTTTGTTATGAACTCCTTAGCCATGAGAGGCTAAATCTCTCATGACTACTCGGTGAAGTTACGATAATGAATAAGTGTTTGGTATGATCTTGATTGTTTTAATCTTAAGCTTATGTTGCAAACCGGTTATATCTTATCTTATCTATTTTTTCTTATCAACTTAGATTATATAATCACATCAGTATAGGTCGAAAGATCCGTTATGATCTATGTGGTTTTAAAGATTTGTCTATGGTCTTTAACGTCTGTGCTGAGAAATCCACTTTTGTGAATTGATAAACAAAATAAGCTTTGATATAATAATAACTAGATTAATTGAGTGACACATTTGGTCTAGTTAACTAAATATAAGTCTTAAGTTAATCAAGGAGGTAAATTCGTAAAACTTCTGATGGAAATCATTTTATAATTAAATCCCATCTTCCAAGGTCATATCACTTTCCAACACTTATAAATTACTTCTAACTTTCCGAGTAATCATCTTTATTATCACTGGTCAAACAAAAGTTATTTTCAAAATTGTTAAAGTCTATTTTCTTTCTGATTATTCAAACACTACTCTAATCCCTGTGGACCACCTGGTCTTACCTAAAAGGATTATACTGCATATGTGGGTTATACTTTTACCCGTGTGTTTCCATATAATTTTCCGGTATTTTCAGTCTTATCAATTTAAAGCTTTTGAAACACATCACTAACTCACATCCAACTCATTCTTATCCTTTTCCCACATGTTGAAATGCAATTCAAATTTGAATTACATGATTTAGACTCTAAACTATCTAGTCATGCCAACTCATCTTATCACATTCTTTACCACATACGTCTAATAAGATTTGAATTTAAAATTCAAATTTTTCCCTCCAACATCTACACTTCCTCTCTGCGCAAAAGAATATTTCTTTTGGAATATTCTTTATGCTTTTGGCATATTCTTTTCTATCCTAACTATGCCAACTCATCAACTCAACTATGGTTAGTTTCCAACTAAACCATTTACATGTAAGGAATACCCAAAACACACCCTTTGTCCAATACTTCTTTTCTATCTCTTTGATATTGGACAAACACTCCCAAATCTTCTTTTAAATTACTTCACAAACGTTTTTATCAAATGTCTATTTGAGTTGGTTGACCTTGAGTGTAAGTGCTAGGATCATTTATCGTATCGGATTGATGTTATTATGGTATCGGGTGACCTATCAAAAAACTAGTCGACCACCACCATGGTGGTGGTGGTGAAAGATTTGAGAGAGAGAGTAGAGGGAGGAAAGATGTGTGTATTAGCTTAAGAGAGAAATAAACACACACACACACACAATATGGAACCTCACCCCTCCTTGGAAGTAAGGAGGGGGTATTTATAGCTGATAAACATCAAATAAAGTCTATTTTATAGCATCAATTATCCCATGTAATTAACCCATTTTGTATAATTATTGCAATGAATTGTTACTTAATCATTCATATTTGAGAATTGCAATAATTATGGAGTACTTGGTGAAAATTAACTAAAAGGCACGTATTCTGGAGCTTAAACGAATTTATTTGAAGATTACTGTTCTGAAGACCAATACGCCGTATCCATCAAGGAAGATACGGCGTATCTGTGCCTGCACTCACCAAAGACAGAAGACCACAAGATCCAATACGCAGTATCCAAGAAAGGCTAGCCATATTCAAGCTATATGGGAATAAAATATTCTGCAAGATATCAAACGTGGTCCCTACTCCAAGAAACCCCCAATACGCCATATCCAAGACCTTGGATACGCCGTATTGAAACCAACCTAAGACCTAAAAAAAGAAACTCAAAATGATTTTAACTGGTGCTAAATCATATTCTCGATACCTAAACCATAAAAGTTAATTTTCAGAGGAGAAAAAGAGCAAAAGAGGTCGAGGCAATCCGCGATATCATTCCATAGGAGACAACGGTAATTTCTATACTCTTTTTTTTTTGTTTTAAAACGTTTTTAGTTTTTGGTATCATTTGTTACTCGGTTAGTTTACCTTGGTTAAATCAATTACTTTTGGTATAATTATAGACTTTGAAGGCTAATACCTTTGGATTAGCCATTGTTAGAAGATCTTAATGTTTGGTTTGTTTAGATCCCGATTTCTTAATTTATCGTTGATGCTTTGTTTTATTTTTATCATCATAGCTTTTTATACGTGCGGTAAGTATCGAAAGATAAGACCTATATCATTTAAACTGGGTCTACGTCCTACATAATTAATGCGCTGCATACTTCGGTATTAGTTTGGGCACAGGCTAAGAGTTTCGGGATAGCTCTCCATATTGAAATTTATATATCTTGAATAATAGGATCACAAATATTGACCTATCTTTGCCCTTTGATTGTGAGTTTAGTTGAGCCATAAGGTGACCTTGGTACCAACAAGTACGTTCTAATCAATTGGTAAAGACTCGGACAGTGGACTACTAGTATATAAAGAGAGCCGTTAACAGTAAGTGGTTAAATCCTTATAGCTAGTGTTTAACAAGACACCTTGACTCAAATCCCTAAGATTAATTATAAATCAGCAAATAAGGATGCTTTAGCGGATCGACATTAATTGTGACAAAAAAGAATTTTTCATGTTTAGGTCTTAAGAAGAAGTAACGCCTAAGTCTTAAGAATGATATGCCACCTCGAGATAAGTAATCATTGCACGAATAAACAAACCAACATTCTGATTGATTAATTATGGTCTAATACAGTTTCTATAATTTGGCTAGACCATCTCTTTTATCTTCCTGTTAATTTGCATTCTTGCGTGGGTTAATAGTGTCTTGAATTGGTTTTTAGTCACCACAAAATCTATGCCAGTCTCTCAGGCTGAAAAACCCCCTTTTTCATTAGATTTAAGATTAACATAGGTTTAGCATAGGTTTAGCATAGATTAGACTAACCTAGATTAGAAAAACCAAAGTATTAATAAATTGAAAGATTTAATTTCGCTCCAAGTGTTCGATAACCTACTTACCACGAAACCCACAGACCTAGACACGGAGTACACTGCCATAGTAAAGTGTTTGTTTTTGGTTAAGTCGGCAAAATATAAATTTAAAACTTGAATCATAATTTAACACCACACAACGACACATTCAAGTTTTGGCGCCAGTGTCCAGGAGTGAGAATTATCTTAATTTTTATTTTGATATTTTTAGTTTTTACGCATATAATTAGAATCTAACCCTTAGGATTAGTGTAATTTAGATTAGGTATAATTATGTCCCTTAATTGTTTTCCTTGTTCACTTGTTTATGTTTCTTTATTTAATAATGCTTTTCATAATATCCCTGTCTAGTCAACAAACCGCTATGACGTTCCAACTCCATTAATCTGGCGTATCTAACTTTCTGATTCAGCAGTACGACGTATCTGATTATTGTAAATGGACGTAATGACTTAAAAATTTCTAGAAATCTTGAAATTTAAATAAAAAAAAATTATAAAAAAAAAAATTAAATAAAAAATAAATATTTAATAAAAAAATATATTTTAATAATGAAAAAAATATACATTAATATAATTATATAAATAATAATATAATAATAATAATATATAAAAATAAAAATGAATATTATTATAAATAATAATTAATATCATAATATTAATAAATTAAATAATAAATATAATTATATATATATATAAATATAATAAAATTTAAAAAAAATTATAAAATAAAAAAATTTAAAAATTAAAAAATAATTAAAATAAAAAATTAATATTAATTAAAAAAATAAAATATATATTTAATAAAAATAATAAATAAATAAATGATATAAATATATAATAATTATAAATAATATTTATAATAAAAAAAAATAAAAAAAAATTAAATAAAAAAAAAAATTATTATAATTATATTAAATAAATAAATTTAAGTATATATAATAAATAATATTAGTAAAATAATAATTAATTGAAAAAAAAATAATAATATAAATATAATATAAATAAATAATAAAATAATAATAAAAAAATAAATAATAATAATAATATAATAAATTTAAAAAAGATAATATAAATAAAATTATAAATATAATATAAATAAATAAATAAATAAAATAATTAATAATAATATTTATATAAATTATTAAAAAATATAATAAGAGATAATTTAAAATAATATTAAAAAAAAAATATTAAAAAAAAAAAAAAATAAGTAAAAAATAACTAACTATATATATAAAAATATAATAATTATAATAAAATATATATATAATAAAAATATATTAAAAAGTACATAATAATAATATAAAATAAATAATAAAAAATTATTATATTAAAATAAATATAAAAAATTTATAAAATTTAAATATGAAAATAAATAAAAAAAATAATAAATAAAAATATAATATTAATTAATAAATAAAATAAATTATGATGAAATATAATATATAAAAATAAATAAATAATAAATAATAAAAAATAAAATAAATATAATTAAAATAAATTATAATTATGAAATAAAATATATTAAAATTTAAAATTAATATATATATAAAATAAAATAAAAAATTTATATTTATTTTTAATAATATATATAAAAATAAATGTTAAATATTATATAAATAAATATAAATAAATATATATAATAAAAAAAAAATAATATTTATATATTTAGAATAAATAAATATAAATAAAAATATTATAATAAAAATAATAATAAAATATAAATAAATAAATAAATAAAAAATAAAAATATAAATAGAAATTATAAATTAAATAAATAAATAATAATTAAAATTTATAATAAAATAAATAAAAATAAAAAAAATAAAATAATATATAAAAAATAAAAAAAAAAATTAAAAATAAAAAATAAATAAAAATATAAAATATAAAAAAATATAATAATATTAATATAAAAATATTAATAAAATAATATATTAATAAAAAATATTATAAAAAAAATAAATATTAAATAAAAATAAAAATAATTATAAAAAATAATATAATAAAATATTATATAATATAAATTTAATATAAAAAATTATAATAGTAATAAAAAATAATATAAAAAAAAAAAATTAAATTAAATAGATAATATATCAATAAATAAAAAAATAAAAAAATAAATAAATATAAAAAATATAAATATAAATAATAAAAACTAAAATTAAATATAAATAATAATAAAAAAATTAAATAAAAATATTAATTAAATTAAAAAAAAAAAAATATTAAAATAAAAAAAAAAATAAATAAATAATATTAATAAAAAATAAATTAATAAAATAAAAAAAAAAAATAATAAAATTAAATAAAATATAAAAAAAAAATAAATTAAAAATTTATAATTAAAAAAAATTTTAAGAATAAAATTATATATTGAAAAAAAAATTTTATAATATTAATAAAAAAAATTAATATATAAATAATAAATTTATAATATCATAAAATAAAATAAATTATTAATTATATATAAAAAAAAATAAATAAATGTATAAAAAAAATAAAAAAAATATTAAAAATATTAAATAATTAAAATAATTAAAAAAAAAAATAAAAAAAAATAAATAAATAAATAAATTAAAAAAATATATAAAAAAAATAATAAATAAAAAAAAATATTTAATATATATGAAAATAAAATATAAATAATAAAATAGAAAAAATAATTAAATAATAAATATAAAAATAAAAAAATTTATATTTTAAATATATAATTATTATAAATAATAAAAAAATTTAAATAAAAAAAAAAAAAATTAATAAATTTAAAATTAAAATATATAAAAAAAATATTATTTATAAAAGATTAAATATAAAAATAAAAAATAAATAATAATAATAATATAATATATATAATAAAATAATAAAATTATAAATAATAATTAAAATTAAAAAAAAAATAAAAATAAATTATAAATAAAATAATATTAAAATAAAAAAAAATAAAAAAAAAATGAATAAAATATAAATAATAAAGAATAAATTAAAATTAATAATTAAAAAAATAAAAAATAAATTAATAATTTTTAATAAAAAAAATATATAATATATAAAAATATAAAAATATAATATAATATAAAAAAATATATATTAAATAAATAAAAAAAAAAATTAAATGAAATATAAAAATAATAAAAAAATTTATTTAATAAAAATTATAAAATTAATAAATAATAATTATAAATGTATAAAATAAAAAAAATTAATTTAATATTATTTTAAAAATTATATTAAAAAATAATAATAATAAAAAATAAAAAAAATTGAAAAAAAATATATTAAAAAAATATAAATATATAAAAAATTTAAATAAAATATATAATAAAAAAAATAAATATATAATTAATTATAAAATTATAATATAAAAATAAAAAATATAAAAAATATAAATATAATAGAAAATAATTATATATATAAATTATATTATACAAATATAAAAGAAAATTTAAATATAGTTATAAAAAAAAAAAAAAAAAAAAAATATAAAAAATAAAATAATATAAATATAAAAATAATAAAAAATATAAAAATATTAAATATTATTAATAATTTAATATATATTAAATTTAAAAATATAAAATAAAATGATAAAAAAAAAAAAAAATAAATTAAAAAAATTTTATATATTAAAAAAAAATAAATATTAAAAATATATAAATAAAAAATAAATAAAAAAAAAAATAAAAAATATATATAAAATAATAAAAAAATAAAATAATAATAAATATAAAAAAATTTAAAAAAAAATAAAAAACAAAAAATAAATAAAAATAAAATTTAAATTAAATAAAAAAAAAAAAATAAAAAAAATAAATATATAAAATATAATATAAAAAAAATTTAAATATATAAATATAAAATATAATATTAGATAATAAAAAATAAGAATAATAAAAAATTAAAAATTAATATATAAAATATAATAAAAAATTATAAAATATAAATAATATAAAAATAAAATAAAAATATAAATATTATAATTAATAAAAAATAAAGAAAATAATATTTAGAAAAAAATAATAAATAAAATAATATAAATAATTAAAAAAAAAAAAAATAAAAAATAATATACAAAAAATAATAATTAATTATAAATGTATTTATTAAATATAAATATTAATAAAAAATTATATAGAATAATAAAATAAATAAAAAAAAATAATATTATATATAAAAAAAAATAAAATAAATAAATAAATTTAAAATTTAATTATAAATAATAAATTAAAAAATTAGAAAGATAATATAAATAATAAAAAATATTAAAAAATAAAAATAATAAAAAAATAATTAAAAAATTTATAAATTATAAAAAAATAACATTAAAAATATATTTTAAATAATTATATATAGTAATAATTATAAATAAATAAAAAAGATTATTTAATAAATATATTAATATATAAATTAAATATAAAATAAAAAGAAATAAAATAATAATAAAATTATATTATAATAATAAATGAATAATTAATAATAAATAAAAATAAATTAAAAAAAAATAAAAATTTTTTAAAAAAATAAAAAATATAAATAAATAAAAAAAATAATAAATAAAAATAAATAAATAAATTAAAATTTATAAATAAAATATAAAAAATAATATAAAAATATAAAAATATAAATATAAAATTAAAAAATAAAGGTAAAAAATTTAAAAAAAAAAATAATATAACAAAAAAAAATTAATAATTAATATAATAATAATATATAAAGAAATAAATAATAATAAATAATTAATAAAAAATAAAAACATATTTAAAATTAAAAAAAATATAAATTGATAATATTAATATAAAATAAAAAAAAAAATAATATATAAAATATAAAAAAATATATAATATAATGAATAAATAAGTAAAAAAAAAAAATATTATTTAATATAAAAAATAATAAAAATAAAAAATAATATATAAAAAATAAATATATTTAAAAAAAAAATAATATAAATAAATAATATAATAAAATATTAAAATTAAATTAAAATATAAAAATTATAAAAAAAAAATAAAAAATAAAATAAAAGATTAAAATCAAATATAAAAATTAAAATATATAATTAAAAAATATAAAATAAAATTTAAATAAATAAAATAATATTATTTAAATAATATAAAAATAAATAAAAAAATATAAAAATAAAAAAAAAAATAAGAGTAAAAATAAATAAAAATAAAAAAATGAATTTATAAAAAAATATAAAAATAAATAAAAATAATAAAAATATAATATTAAAAAATATTAAATAAAATAATATTAATACATTAAAAAAAAATAAATTAATATAATATAAAATATAAAAATTATAAATAAAAGAATAATATCTGAAAAAAATAATAAAATAAAAAAATAAAAAAAAAATAAAAATAATAAAATAAATAAAAAAAATTAAAAAAAAAATAATAATAAATATAAAAAAAAAAAAAAAATAATAAAAAATTAAAAATTATATAAATAATTAATAAAAAAAATATAAATAATTATAAATAAATAAAAGTAAAATTAATATATTTTAAAATATAATATAATAAAAAAATTAAAGAAAATAATAAATAAAAAATAAAATAAAAAAATAATATAAAATATATAAAATTAATAATAAAATATAATAATAAAATATTATATTATAATAATAAATTAAAATAAAATAAATATAAATTAAATAATAAAAAAAAATATTAAAATAAATAATATTTAAAAAAAAAAAATTAAAATTAAAATATAATTAATAATAATAAATATAATATATAAAATAAATATAAAAAAAATAAATAAAAAAATTAATTAATAAAAAAAATTTAATAAATGAATAAATAATAAAAAATAAAATATATAAAAAATATAATAAAAATTAAAAAATAAAATAAAAAAAAAGAATTAAAAATAAAATATATATAAAATAAATAAATAAAAATATATAATAAAATTAAAAATAAAAAAATATTATATATTTAAATAAAAATAATTAAAAATAATTAAATATTAAAATAAATAATTATAAAATATAAATAAGAATAATAAAAAAATTATTATAATAAAATATAATAAAAAATAAAATAAAAATATAATTAATAATTATAATAAAAAAAAATTATAAATAAAATAAAAATAAATAAAAAAAAATAAATAAAATATAAGTATTAAATAATAAATTAAAATAAAAATTAAAAAATTAATATAAAATAAAAAAAAGAATAATATATTAATAATATAAAAAAAAAATATAAAAAAAATAATAATTATAAATATTTAAAAATATTTTAAAAATAAAAATAAAAAAATATATAAAATAAAAGAAATAAAAAATAAATATATTAATTAATAAATTAATTTAAAAGAAAATAAAATAAATTATATAAAAATTTTGAAAATTATTAAAATTAATATAATATTTTATATTATTAATAATTAAAAATTATAAATAAAAATGTATGAAAATAATATAAAATAAAATATATAAAAAAATAAATAAATAAATATAAAAAAAAAATAATAAAAATAAAAAAAAAAAAAAAAAAAAAAAAATTTATAAAATTTTATTAAAATAAATTAATAAAAATAAAATTAAAATAAATAATATTAAAAATAATTATTTAAATTAAATAATTAAATAAAATATATAATTAGAATAAAAAAAATATATAAAAATGATGATAAAATAATTATATAAATAATATATAAAATATAAATAATATATTATAATAAATAATAAAAATATAAAATAAAAAAAAAAAAATTAAAAATAAATATAAAATATAATAAATAAATAAATTAAATAAATATAAAAAAAAAAAAAAATAAAAATTTAAATAATATTAATAAATTAATATAATAAAAATATATAATATTATAAATAATTAATATAAAAAAAATATAAATATTTAATAAATAAATAAAATAATAAATATAATAAAAAAAAAATAATATAATAAAAATAATATAAAAAAGAATATAAATAATATATTATAAAATAATAAAAAAAATAATATATATAAAGAATAAAAAATAAAATATATTTAAAAATAAAATTATAAAAAAAGAAAATAATAATAATAATAAAATTTATTAAATTATATTATTAAAATAGTAAAATAATAAAATAATATATAAAAATATATAAATATATAAATAAAATTATAATAATTAATAAATAAAAAAATATTAATTATTAAATAAAAAATAATATTAAAAAAAAAAAAAAATATAAAATAATTATAAAAAAAAAATAAAAATTTAAATATTAAAAATAATTTAAAATGATATAATAATAAATTAAATATAAAAAATTTAAAATAATAATTATTAATAACAAAAATAATTAAAAAATTAATAAAAAGATAAATAAAATAATAAATATATAAAAAATAATTTAATAATTAATATATAATAAAAATAAAAAATAAAAAAAAAAAATATAATAAAAAATAATAAAATAAAATAAATAATTTAAAAAAAATAGAAAATGTTAATAAAAAAAAAAAAAAAAGAAAAAATAAAAAATATATTTAATATTAAAAAGATATAAATAAAAATAATTTAAAAAAAAATAAATAATATAAAAAAAATATATAAATATAAAAAAAAAATATAAATAAAATAAAAAAAAAAATAATATTATAAATATAAAATTATAATAAAAATATAAAAATAAAATATAAAATAAATAAAAATAATAATTATAAATAAAAAAAAAATATATAAAAAAAATATAAAAATAAAAAATTTTAATATATATAATTATATAAAATAAAAAAATAAAGTTGATAATATAAAAAATATATTAAAATTAATATTAAAAAATAAATAATATAATAATAAAAAAATAAAGTTAAATATAAAAAAAAAAAATATTAAATAAAAAATAAAATAATTTAATAATAAATTAATTAATATAATAATAATAAAATTATAAATATAAAATATAAAATTAAAAAAAAAGAAAAATATAAAAATATAATAATAAAATTGATTATTATATAATAATTAATATAAAATAAATATATAATAATTAATTAAATATAATTAATAAATAAATATATAAAATAAATTATTAAATATTAAAAAATATAAATTTAAAATAAAAAAAAAAATAATTTAATATATAATATAATTAAAAATTTAAAAATATAATTTAAAAATAATAATATAATAAAAAAAATATAAATAAAATAAAATAAAAAAAAAAATTAAATAAAATAAATATATATATATAAAAAAATATTAATATATAAATAAAAAAAAATATAAAATAAAAAAAAAAAAAAAATTAAATTAATTAATAAAATAAAAAATATTAAAATAATAATATTAATTATTAAAATAAAAAAATAAAAATAAAAATAATATAGATAAATAATTTATAAAAAAAAAAATATAAAGAAATTAATAAAAATATTTTAAATAAAATTAATATAAAATAATAAAAATATAATAAAAAAAAAAATAATATAAATAAAATAATTAAAATTTAAATATAAATAATTATAATAATTAGAATAATATAATAAAAATAAATTAAAAAAAATAAATATATATGA
The DNA here is from genome assembly GCA_026074375.1 of Tanacetum coccineum. Lineage (NCBI taxonomy): Eukaryota > Viridiplantae > Streptophyta > Magnoliopsida > Asterales > Asteraceae > Tanacetum > Tanacetum coccineum. Next base: position 129,373 of record BQNB010000866.1, on the reverse strand, counting down.
AATAAATAATTAAAAATATAATAAAAATAAAAGATAATAAAAAAAAATATAATATTATAATATAATAATTAAATGAAAAAAAAAGAATAAGTAAAAAATATAAAATAAAAAATAAAAAAAAAATAAAAATATTAAATAAACAATATATATATATAATAAAAAATAAATAATAATTATAATAAAATAAATAATTTATAAAATAATTTATAAATAATTAATATTATAATAAATATTTAAATAAAAAAATTATTATAATTTTAAATAAATAATTATATAAAATTAATTAAATAATATAAAAAAAATAAAATAAATATAATTAATATATAAATATAAAATATAAAAATAAATTAAATAAATTAAAAAAATTAAATAAAAATTTAATAAAAATATATATAATTAAATATTAAAAAATATAAGGAAATTAAATAATAAAATAAAAAAAAATAATAAAATAAAAATATAAAATTATAAAATATATTAAAAAAATAATAATTATATAAAAATATAAATATAATAAATAAAAAAAAAATAATTAAAAATTAATTATAAAAAAAATATTAATATAACAATAATATAATTAAATAAAAAATTATTAATAATATTATATTTTATAATAAATAAATAAAAAATATAAAATAATAAAAATATATAATTATATTAAAAAAAAAAAAATGAATAAATAAATAAAAATAAAAAAAAGAATATAAAATAAAAATATAAAAAATAATAAATATAATAAATAAAAAATTATATTGTAAAATATTAAAAATATATATAAAATATTAAAAAAAAAAAAATATATAAAAAAAATATAAAAATTTATAATTATAATTTATAATTTTAATAAAAAAATACTAATATTAATAAAAAATATATAAAAAAATAGAGTTTATAAATAAATTAAAAATTTAATAAAAATTGAATAAATAAATATGTAATATAAAAATATAATAATGAAATATATAAATAATTTTAATATTTTATATATATAAAAATATTATATAATAAAATTAAATTATATAAAATTAAAAAAAAAAAATAAAAAATAATATAATATATAAAAAAATAAATTAAAAATAAAAAATATAATTAATTATAATAAATTTATATAATTAAATATAAATAAATAATATAAAAATATATAAATAAAAAGATATAAAATAAAAATTAATAAATTATAAATTAAATAAAATATAAAAAATAAAAAACAATAAAATTAAATAAAAATAAAAACAAAAATTATAAAAAAAATAATAATAATATTAAAAAAGTAAGATTTTAAATAATATAAAATAATCAAAAATTATAATAAAAATAAAAAAAAAAAATAAAATAATAAAATTTTATAAAAATATATAAAATAAAAAAAATAAATTAAAAATAAAATTAAAAATATATAAAAAAAATTAAAGAATTTTAAAAAAAATTTAATATATAATAATATATATATATAAAAAAAATAATAAAATTAATAAAAAAAAAATATAAATAATAATAAACTAAAAAATGAAAAATTAAATAATAAAATAAAAAATATAAAAAAAAATATTAATAATATTAAATAAAAAAATAAAATAAAAAAAAAAAATAGATTAAAAAAAAATAAAATATAATAAAATATAAATAATATAAAAAAAAAAAAAAAAATAAAATAAAATAATATAATACAATAAATAAAAATAATAAATTTAAATAATAAATAAAATTTAATAATTATAATTAAAAATAAATAAAAATATAAAAAAAAAAAATAATAATTAAAGGTATAAAAAAAAATATAAAAAATATAAATATTAATAAAATATAAAAAAAAAAAGAAATTATAAAGATATAATAAATTATATATAAAATATAAAATAAATATATAATGTAAAAAAATGATAAAATTATAAAAATAAAAATAATTAATTTTAAAATATAAAAAATAAAATAAAATATAAAAAAAAATAATAAAAAAATATAATAATTATATTAATAATTAATTATAAAAAATAATAAAATAATAAAAATTTATTATATATTAAAATATAAATATATAAAATAAATATATGTAATAAAAATATAATAAATTAAGAATTTAAAATATATTAAAAAAAAAAAATTAAAAAGTCAAATTAAAAAAAAAAATTAAAATATTAAAAAAATATAAAAAAGTAATTATAATAATATATATATAAAAAATAAATAAATATAATAAAAAAAATAATAAATATTATATAAATAAATAATAAAAAAAAAGTAAAATAATTAAAAAAAAAATTAAAATAAAATAATATAAAAATTAAAAAATTAAATAATAAAAAATAATAATATAAAAAAAATTATATATAATTATTAAATTAAAAATACAATAATTAATATATTATATAAAATAAAAAATAAAAATATAATTAATAAAAAATATAAAATAAAAATAATAATAAAATTAAAATATTAAAAAAATTATTTAAAAAATATAAAAATAATTAAAAATAATAAAAATATAAATATTTAATAAAAATAAAAAATAATATAATTAAATAATATTAAAATAATATAATTAAAAATATTATGATAAAATTAATTAAAAAAAAATAATATATATTTTTAATAAAATAAATAATGAATTTAATTATAAAAAATAAAGATTAATAAATATAATAAAAATTATAATATAATTTAAATTAATTATAAATATAAATAATAAAATTTAATTTAATAATAAAAATAAATAAAAATATAAAAAATATAAAAATATAATAATGATATTATAAAAAATATTTTATAAATAAAAATAATAAAAATAAAAATATAAAAATAAGAATATTTTAATTTAATATATAATATATAAAAAAAATATAATTAAATAAAAATAATATAATAAATAATATAATAAATAAATTATATTAATATAAATTAAATAAATAATATAAATATAAAATTAAAAAATAAAAATTTTAAAAATTAAAAAAAAAATAAATATATAATAATAAAAAAAAAATGTATTATAAAATAATAAATTAAAAAAAAATAAAAACTAAAAAATTAAAAATAATTAAAAATATGTGATAGATGATAATAAAAATTAATATAAATATTAAAATATATTAAATATAAAAAACTAAAAATTAATATATAAATAAATTAAAAAATTTAAAAAAATATATAATAAAATAAAAATGAAAAAAAAAAAATTATAAAAATTATATATAAATTTATAATAATAATAATAATATTAATATATAAATAAAAAATGAATAAAATTTTAAAAAAAATAAAAAAAAAAAAATAAAAAAAATTAACTTATAAATTAATAATATATAAAAAATAAATTAAAAATATAATAAAAAAAAAAATAATAAAAATTATAAAAAATATAAAAAGATAAAAATTTAATAAAAAATAAAAAATAAAATAAAAAAAAATTATAATAAATAAAAATTATATATAAAAAATATTATATAAAATATATTAAAATAATTATAAATATAATAAAATATAATTATAAATAATATATAAATAAAATATAAAAAAAAATAAAAAAATAAAAAAATAAAAATAATATAAAATAAGTAATAATAATAAAATTATTTTATTAAAAAAATTTATAAAAAATAATAAATTAAATATTTAAATAAAATTATATAATAATTTATATATAAAATTGTAAAAAAAAATAAGTAAAATTTAAGAATTAAAAAAAATAAAAAAAAATTAAAAAAAAAATAAAAAATAAAAAAAATAAATATAATAATAAATATATATAATAATAATATAAATAGATAAATAAAATATTAAAAATATTAAATATATAAATAAATAAAAAAAATAATAAAATATTAAAATTTATATAAATAAAAAAAATATAATAAATTTATATTAATAAATAAATAAATATATAAAATTAATTTAAAATATTAAAAATAATATTTAATAATTAATAATATATTAATAAAAAAAATATAAAATAAAAAATATTATATATAAAAAAAATAAATATTTAAAAAATAATTAAAAATATAAAATTAAATAATTTATTATATATAAAATATATAAAAAAAAAAGAATTAAATAATTATTAATATAAATTATTATAAAAAAAAAAAATAAATTATAAGTTAATAATAAATAAATTTAAATAATAATTAATAATAATAAGTAAAAAAATAAATAATAAATATATAAAATAAATAAAATAAAATGAGTAATAATTTAATAATAATAATTAAATTATAAAAAAAAATAAAATATAAATATATATTAAAAAATAAAATTAAATAAAAATAAAAAATCTATATAAAATTTATAATAATAAAATATAATAAAATATGAATTAAAAAATATAAATTAAAAAAAAAAAATAATATAATTAATAAAATAAAACATATTAAAAAATAAAAAAAAAAAAAATTAAAATAAAAAATTATAATATATAATAATTAATAATATTAAAAATATATTATAATAATAAATTTAAAAAAATAATAAATATTAATAAAAAAAAAAATAAAAAAAATTATAAATATAAAAGAAAAAAAAATTAAAAATATAAAAAATAAATATAATAATGATTAAATAAAATTTATAATAAATAAAAATAAAAAAAAAAAAAAAAAATTTAAAAAATATATATAAAAAAAATTAATATAAAATAATATTAAAATATAAATAAAAAAAATAAAAAATAAAAAATAAAAAAATTAAATTTTATTAAAAAAAAAAAAATAAAATATATAAAAAAATTAAATATAAAAATATATAATATTTATAAAATTATTAAGTAAATAAAATAATTATAATATAAATATAAAAATATTAATTAATAAAAATAAATAAAAAAATAAAAAAATTAAATATAATAATATAAAAATATTAAAATATTATATAATTATTAAATAAAATATTATTAAAATATTATTATTAAATAATAAATATTAAAAAAAATATAAAATAATAAAATAAATAAAATAAATATAAAATAAAAAATTGAATTATATATTATATAAAATTTAAAATAATTAATATTATTAAAATAAAAAAAAATATAAAAAAAAATAAATAAAGAATATAAATTAAATATAAAATAAAATATAATTAATATAAAATATATAAATAATATAAAAAAAATAAATATAATAATAATATTATATATAGAAAATAATAATATAAATTAATATAATATATATAATAAATTATATTAAAATTAAATAAATTAAAAATAATAATAAGAAATTAAAAGATAAATAAATAAACAAAAAATAAAAAAAATAATTAAAAATTATATATTAATATAATATAAATTTAATAAAATTTATTTTATTAATATATAAAGATTTTAAAAAAAATAAATAATAATAAATAATATAAATAAAATATAAGATAAAAAGATAAAAATAAAATAAAAAAAAAAAAATGAATAAATATTAAATTATATAAATTTAATATATAAAAAAAAGTTTAAATGATAATATAATATATAAATAATTTATAATATAAAAAAAAATAAAATTTTACTAATTAAATATAAAAAATGAAAAAAATAAATAAATTATAAAAATATATATAATATATAAAAATAAAATAAATTTATAATTAATATTTATATAAATATAAAAAAAAATACAAAAAAATTAATCAAAACATATAAATAAATAATAAAAATAATTAAAAATAAATAATTTATTATAAAAGTATAAAAATAAAAATTAAATAAAAAAAAAATTAAATTAATATAATAATTATTATAAATTTAAAATTAAATATATTATATATATATTTAAGATTATTATTTATATAATATAAAAATGATAAATATAATAAAAAAAAAAAAAAAATAAAATTAAAAATAAAAAATATTAAAATAATATATTAATAAATAAAATATAATTGAAAAAAAAAAAAAAAAAAAAAAAATATAATAAAAATAATATTTTAAAATAAATAATAAATTAAAATATAATAAAATTAATAAATAAATATAAATAATAAAAAAATTAAAAAAAAAAATTAAAAATAAATAATAATTAAAATAATTATAATAAATAAAAAAAAAAAAATATAAAAATAAAATAAAATAATAAAAAATAATATATTAAATAATAAATAAATGTATAATATATAATAATAAAAATTAAAAATTAAAAATAAAATAAAATAAAAAATATAAAAAATAATTAATAAAAAATTAAATAAAAAATTAATATTAATAAAAATTATTATTAAAAATATAAATTAATTAAAATAATATAATAATTTAAATAAAAAAAATAAAAAATATATATAAAAAATATAAAAATATATAATTAAATAAAAAAATTAAATTAAATAAAAAATAGATTATAAATTAAATAAAAAAAAATAATAAAAAATAAATATTTTTAATAAAATTAAATAATAATATATAAATAAAAAAAAAAAAAAAAAAAAAAAATATAAAATAAAAAAAATAAAATTATATATATTTATAAAAAAAAATAAATAAAAAAAATTTAAAAAAAATAAAAATTTAAATAAATTTAAAAATTTTAAAATTAAAATAAAAATATTAAATAATAATTATAAAAAAAATAATAAAAATTATAATAAAATATAATATATATAAATATAAAAAAAAAAAATATATAAAAAAAATAAATATAAAAATTATAAAAATATTAAGGAAGATATATAAATATAAATAAGAATTAAAAAATAAAATAATTAAATATAAATAAAAAATATATATATTATAAAAATAAATAAAATAATTATACTATTATATATAAAAATATAAATTATAATATAATAAAAATATAATATATTTAAATAATAAATATAAAAAAAAAAGAAAAATATATTTATATAAATATTTAAAAAATTAAAAAAAATATTAAAAAATTAATAATAAAAATAAAAATATAAAAATAAATAAATAATTAAAAAAAATAATAATATTATAAAATTAAAAAAAAAATAAAAAGAAAAATATATAAATAAATATAATAATTTAAAAAATATAAAAATTTATAATATAAAATAAAAAAATAAAATATAAAATTAATTAAAATAAAAAAATAAAATAAAATATAATAATAAAAATAAATAAAAAATTAAATTATAATAAATAAATAATTATAAATTAAAAAAAACAAAATTTATAAAAATAATTAAAAATAAATAATTATAAATAATAAACTAAATAAATAATAAAAAAAAAATAAATTAAAATAATAAAAAAAAAAAAAATAAATAATATAAATTATTAAAATTTTAAAAAAAATAATAAATTAATATAAAAAAAAAATAAAAATATAAATAAAATATAAAAAATATAAAAAAAATATAAAAATACATATATATTAAAAAAAATAAAGATAAAAAATATAAAATATAATAAGAATAAATAATAAAAATTATAATATATAAAAAAAAATATAAAAAATATTAATATAAAAATAAAATAGTTAATTAATAAATAATAATAAATAAAATATAATAATATTGTAAAATAAAATATAAAATAAAAATAAATATTAATAAAAAAAAATTAAAATAAAATATATATATAATATAAATAATATAAAAAAAAAAAAAAAAAAAAAAAATATAAGAATTTTATAAAAATAATTACAATTAAAATAAATATAATTATAATATATATAAGAAATATATATAATAAATAAATATATTAAAAAAATAAAGAAATAAAATAAATATTTAAAATATATAAAAAAAATTAAAAAAAATAAAATATTATATATATAAAAAATAAATTAAATAATAAAAAAAAGTAAAAAATATTTATAAATTAAAAAAATAATTATATATAAAAAAATTTTATATTAAAAATAAATAAAATAAAATAAAATAAAATATAAAATAATAATAAAATATAATAAAATATTAAAAATTAATAATAAAATTAGAAATATATATATGAAATTTAATAATTATAATAATAAAAAAAAATAAAAATAAATAATATATAAAAATTATAAAAATATAAATAAATTAATATAATATATTATAAAATAATAATAAATAAAATAATATATAAGTAAAATAATATATTATTAATTAAAATATTAACTAAAAAAGATAATATAATAAATAAAAAATATAAATTAAAAATAAAATATAAATAAAATATATATAAAAAATATTAATAATAAAAAATAATAAAAAATAAAAAAATTAAAATAAATTAAAAAAAAATAATAATATAAAAATAAATATAATAAATAAAATAAATAAAATAAAATTTATAACATAATTAATATAAATTTTATATTTAATTAAAAAATAAAATAAATTAAAATTTATTATATAAAAATAAAAATAAAATAAAAGAAGATTAAAAAAAAAAATAAATATAAAATATAATTAATATTTAAATATAAAATTAATAAATTAATAAATAAAAAAAAAAAATAAAATATTTTATCATAATAAAAATTAAAAAATAATTAATAAATACAACTATAATAAAAAAAATAAATAAATAAAAAAAAAAATATAAAAAATAAATAAAATAATATAAAAATATATATTAAATAATAATAATATATAATATTAGTAATAAAATAATGATTAAAAATTTTAAAATAAAAAAAATATAAAAGAATAAAAAAATAAAAAATTAATATATAAACAAATATAAAAAATAAATAAATAATATAAAATAAATAAAATAATAATAATAAAATAACTGTAAATAAAATATATAAAATTAAAATAAAATAATAATATAAATTAAAATAAAAATATAAATAATTATATAATATAAAATATAAAATAAATAAATAAATAAAATATATTTTAAAAATAAAAAAACTAAAAAAAATTTATAAAATTAATAAAAAAAAAAAATAAATTAAAAAAAATATATAAAAAAAATAAAAATAAAATAAAAAATATAAAAAAGAAAATAAAAAAATAAAAAAAAAATAAATATTATTAAATAAAAAATATATAAAATAATGAAAAATAAATAAAAATAATTTATAAAAAATTAGATATAATAAAAAAATAAAAAATAAATAAAAATAATATTTTAAAAATTAAATTATAAATATAAAAATTAATATTAATTGAAAAATATAATAAAAAAAAATAAAATAATTATAAAAAATTAAAATATATATAATAAATAAATAAAATAAAATATAAAATTAATAAAATAAAAATAATAATAAAAATAAATAATAAATAAAAATATAAATAATAAAAAATAAAAATATATAAAAAAAAATAAAATAATAATATAAAATATATATATAAAATATAAAAAATAATAATAAAAATAAAAATTCAAAATATAAAAATATAATTATAAAACTAAATAATATATATAAATATTAATAATAAAAAATAAAAACAAATAATATTAAATAAATAATAAAAAATAAATATAATAAAAAAAAATTTATATTATATATATATAATATAATATATATAAAATAAAAATAAAATAAAAAAAATTAGATATAAATATAATATTTTTATAAATAATAAATTATAAAAATATAAAAAAAAAAAAAAATGAATAAAAAAATAAAAAAAAAAATTAAAAAAAATCAATAAAAATTAAAAAAAAAATTAATATAATAAAAAATAAATAATAGTATTATAATAATAAATAATATTAAAAATAAATAATAATAAAAATAAAATAATAATAATTATTAAAAATAAAAAATAATTAAAAAAAATAAATAAAATAGATAAAAAAAAATAAAAGAATATAATATAATAAAAAATAAATTAAAAAAAAATTATATAAAATATATAAATATAAAAATAAAAAAAAAAAAATAATATTAATATTTAATTAATTAAAAAATATATAAAAAAAAATATATATATATATATTTTAAATAAAAAAAATTTAAAAAAATAAATTAATAAAAAATAAATAAAAATAAAATATTATATTAAAAAAATAATAATATAAATAAAAAATATTTATAATAATATTAATAAAAAATAAAATAATATAAAAAAATATTAATATAAAAATTATAGAATATAATTATATAATATTAAAATATTAATTAATTTAAAAATAAAAAAAAAACAAATAAAAAAATAAATATATAATATAAAAATAATATTAAAAAATAAATTAAATTACTAATAATAATAAAAAATAATAATTTAAATTAATAATAAAAAAATAATAAATAAAAAAAATTTATAAAATAAATTAATTAAACAAAAAAAATTATTAAATTATTAAAAATAAAAATAAATTAAAATATAAATAATAAATTTAAAAAAAATAATAAAATAAATAAAAAAAATTAGAAAAAAAATTTATAAATAAAAAAAATATTTATTAAAATATAAATAAAAAAAAAAAAATAAAAAAAAATATAAAAATATTATTTATAAAAGAATAATATTATAATAAATAAAAAAAAAAAAATAATAATAATAAATTAATATAGTAAATAATATTAATAATAATAATATTATAAAAATTAAATAATATAATTAATAATAAAATATAAATATATAATATAATATAAAAATTATAAATAATTAAAAAAAATAATGAATAAACAATAATAAAATATTTTAAAAAATAAAAAAAAAAAAAATATATAATATTAAAATAAAAAATTAAAAAAAAAAAAATTAAATATATAAATAAAAAAAAATATAAAAATTATTAAAATAATATCAAAAAATAATTATAAAAATAATAAAAAATTAAAAAAAATAATTAAAAAAAATAAATGTAAAAAAAAAAAAATTTAAATAAAAAAATATTTAATAAATAATATATATAAAAAATTAAATAAATAATTAGAATATAAAAAAATAAATTTAAATAAAATTAAATAAATAAAAAAGAAAAAAAATATATTAATTAATAATAAATAATATTATTAAAAAAATATAAAAAAAATATAATTTTAAAATTTAAATATATAATAAATAATAATAATTAATAAAAAAAATAAATAAATATATATAAAAAAAAAATAAATATAAAAAAAAATTAAATAAAAACTAAAAATAAAAAAAATAAATATAAAAAAAAAAAATAAAAAAATAAAAAATAAAAAATAAAAAATATATATTAAATTTAAAAATATTAAATTAAAATAAAAAAAAACCATATATACATATAAAAAAAAAAAAATATATAAAAAATTAAAAAAATTAATTAAAATAAATTAATAAAAAAAATAATAAAAATAAAATAAATATATTATAAATATAATAAATTAAAATAAATAAATAATTTAAAAAAAAATTAAATTAATTAAAAATTAAAAAAAATATTAATATAAATAAAAATAATTTTATAAAATATATAATATATATAATAAAAAATAAAAAAATAATATAGTATAATAAGATTAATTAAATAATGAAATAACATATATTTAAAAAAAAAATAATTAATATAAAAAAGTGTTAATATATATAATATGTTATAAAAATAATATTATATATATATAAAAAAAAATAATATAAAAAATTTAAAATAAAAATAATGATATATATAAATCATAGGTATATAAATATAATAAATATATTATAAAAAAAAAATTAAAAAAATAATAATGAATATTATATAATTTATATAAATTAATAAAATAAATAATAAAATTAAGAATGAATAATTAATGTACATATATAAATATTTAATTAAGATAAAAATAATATATAAAAATAAAAAATAATTAAAAAAAAATAAATAATAAAAAAATAAATATATTTATAAAATATAAATTAATTAATAATAATATAAAAATAATAAATAACTAAATTAAAAAATAATTAATAAATAAAATAAAAAAAAAATAAATAAAATAAATAAAATAATAAAAAATAATTATTACAATTTAAAAATAAAAATATAAAAAAAAAATAATATTAAATATAAATTTAAATAAATTATTATTATATATTATAAAAAAACATAAAAAATTATTAAATTAAAAATATAATATAATAAAAAAAATGAAATAAAATTTAAAAAAAAAAAATAATAAAAATATTTAAAAATTAAATAAAAAATTTGAAAAAAAAATATATTATAAAAAAATAATAATTATATAAAAAATTAATTATAAATTTTTATAAAAAATTAAAAATAAATTAATATATACTAAAATAAAAAAATAATTTAAAAATAAGAAATAAAAATATAAAAATAAATTTATTAATATAAAATATTAAAAAACAAATATATTAAATATTATTAAATATAGAAAAAAATATAAATGAAATAATAATAAATTAAAATAAAATTAATAAAAATAAATAATTATAATATATATATAAATTAAAAATAATATAAATATGAAATAATAATAATATTAAAAAATATTTTAAAAATATATAAAAAAAAAAATAAATTATATATAATTTAATTAAAAAAAAAAAAATATAATATTAAAATATAATATAATATAAAAAAATAATTATAAAAAATAATAAATTATAATAATAAAAAAAATATTTAAAAAGAAAAAATATAAATTGAATTATAATAATGAAAATAATAAATAATAAAAAATAAAGTATAATAATAAATATTTATATAATTATATAAATATTATAAAATAATAAAAAAATAAATAATAATATAATATAAAAAATAAAATAAATTAAAAAAAAAAAAATTAAAAAATAAGAAAATAAAAAATATTAAAAATTTAAAATAAAAATAATAATTATAATAAAGTTAAAGAAAAATAATAAAAAAATTAAAAATTAAAAATAAAAAATTTAACAAAATAAAGAAATTAAATAAAAATAAATAAATATAAGTAAAATATAAAATAAATAAAAATATAAATAAAAAAGAATAATAAAATAAATATAATAATTAAAAAATTATAAAAAAAATAAATAAATAATTATTATTAAATATATATATAATAATTAAAAATTAAAAATAAATAAAATAATTATAATATATAATAAATATATAAATATAATATATAAAAAATTAATATAAATAATAATATTATTAACTAATAAAAAAAATTGAAAAATAATAAATTATAAATTAAAAATAATTTAAGAATAAAAATAAAAATAATAAAAATATAAAAAAAAAATTAAATTAAAATATTATAAAATAAATAAAAAAAAAAAAAAAAATAATATTATTATATGTAAAAAAATAAAAAATAGAAATTAAATAATAATAAATTTTAATAAAAAAAAAAATGATAATATAAAAAATCAAATGAAATAGAAATAATAAAAAATAAAATAAATAATAAAAAAAATAAAATAATTTAAAAAAAAAATAAATAAAAATACAATATGTTCTCTAGAATAGCTTTACTTTGAATCATGTCTTATTTTTCAGAAAGAACCTTCGGACTTCGTCCATATCACTTTACTTACACAGAAAAGAGATTAACAATGGAAGAAATGTTATACAAATTTATCGACATAGGAAAACATAAGCAAGAGGAGACGAGAGCATTCATCCATGAATTTAGAACAACAAACGAGCTCTTATTTATAGAAAGAAACAATTCGTTAAGCGAGCTCAGGTTCGAGGTACATGGATTGTTGAAAGTGATCAATAACACTCCAATATCAAATCTGGAAGCCATATGAGTGAGTTTCTAACAGAGGGTAAAAACAACGACTCAAGATGTTTAAGATAACGACGCCAATATACATACGAAAGAACCTCTAGTAATAAATCATGATGAACCAGTTGATTCAAACGAAGTCCTTACCAAAGACCAACCCCAAAAGGCAGACGAACGTGTTGTTCAGCAAACAAGTGAAGTACAAACGCCACCCATTCCTTTTCCCTGAAAATTAGAAAAGAAAAAGAAGAGGCTCAATAGAAAAAGTTCTTGGAAAACCTGAAGCAACTCCACATCAATTTGCCCTTCATCAAAGCAATCACTCAAATGCCAAGGTATGACAAATTTTTGAAAGATTTGTTAACAAATAGGGCCAGACTCCGAAGGACTTTTACATCACAATGATGAAAATGCACGATCGGTATATTAAAACAAGCTTCCATCGAAAGAAAATACCCGAGAGTTTTACTATCCCTTGTGACATTGGCCAATAACACATTAATAATGCGTTAGCTGACCTAGGAGCTAGTATAAGCTTGACGCCATATACGATGTATGAAAAAATCGGTTTGGGAGAACCAAAAGCTACAAGAATGAGTTTGGAGCTTGCAGATAGATCGATCCAATATACAAGGGGAATCGCCAAAAATGTACTCATCAAAGTTGATAAATTCGTCCTTCCAATAGACTTCGTTATCTTAGATATGCCCGAAGACTCTAGAGTTCCTATAATCCTAGGAAGATAATTTTTGGAAACTGCTCGAGCTATGATAGACGTATTTAATAAAAAGATAACACTAAAGGTAGGGGACGATGAAGTAGTCTTCGACATGGACCAATAAATCAAGAGATCGCCAACCAGAGATGATGAATGCTACGAGATTGATTACTTGGACGACGCAATCTACGCAGAGGCCCAGGAATTACTGGCAAACGATACGACTGGTTCATTTTTATTAAAAGGGCTGGAAAAATCAATTGAACAATCGGACCTTGAAAGTTGCGAATGTGAAGCTGCTGATGACTCTGATTCAATACGGCGTATCGAATATGTCAATACGCCGTATCCAGTTAAGCAGGAAATGGCAGAACCCAATAAAGTTATGAGGGAACAACTTTATTCGGCTAGCGCTAACGAGATCGATGAGAAGAAACCTGAGCTAAAAAGTTTGCCTCGACACTTAGAATACGCATACCTCCATGGAGAAAAATCTTTTCCCATAATTATCTCATCCAAATTATCCGAAAGGGAGAAAATGTTAGTACTGCAAGTATTGGAGAAACGTAAGGGGGCAATTGCTTGGAAAATGTCAGACAACAAGGGAATCAGTCCATCATATTACACGCACAAAATTATGATGGAAGATGACTACAAACCGGTCATTCAACCCCAAAGGCGTTTAAATCCCAGAGTCCAAGACGTAGTGAAAAACGAGATTGTAAAGCTACTCGATTCAGGACTGATTTATCTAATCTCGAATACTTCGTGGGTCAGCCCTATCTACGTAGTTTCAAAGACAGGAGGAATGACGGTAGTTCTGAATGACAATAATGAGTTAATTCCTTCTCGCACAGTTACAGGATAGCGAATGTGCATCGACTATTGTAAACTCAATGATGCGACTTGAAAGGATCATTTCCCTCTTCCCTTTATTGATCAAATGTTAGAGCGTTTATATGGGAATGAATATTACTGTTTTCTTTATGGTTTTTTAGGATTCTTCCAAATTCTGATTGCACCCGAAAATCAAGAAAAGACAACATTCACTTGTCCTTATGGGACCTTTGCTTACCGACGAATGCCGTTTGGATTATGCAACACACCGGCTACTTTTCAGAGATGCATGACGGCAATTTTCCACGACATGGTGGAAGACTTTATGGTAGTATTCATGGATGACTTCTCGGTAGTCGGTAACTCTTTTGATTGTTGTCTAGCTATTTTAGATAGGATGCTTGCTAGATGTGAAGAAATCAACCTTGTGCTAAATTGGGAAAAATGTCATTTTATGGAAAAAGAAGGGATTGTTTTAGGACACAAAATTTTTAGGGCTGGAATTGAGGTTGATAAAGCTAAAATCTATGTGATAGCTAAATTGCCATACCCAACAAACGTGAAAGGGGTGAGAAGCTTTCTAGGGCATGCTGGATTTTACCGAAGGTTCATAAAAGACTTTTCCATGATTTCTAAACCAATAACTCAGCTTTTAATGAAAGACGCAAAGTTTATTTTTTTGACGATTGCAAAAAGGCGTTTAGCATTTTTAAAGAAAAACTAACCACTGCGCCTATCATGATATCTCTCGATTGAAACGTGCCCTTTGAATTAATGTGTGACGCTAGTGAATTCGCTGTTGGAGCTGTGTTAGGACAACGAATAGACAGGAAATTCAATCCTATCTATTATGCCAGTAAAACTCTGAATAATGCCCAAGAGCATTACACCATCACTGAAAAAGAACTTCTTTCAGTTGTTTTCTCTTTTGATAAATTTTGCCCATACCTTATCTTATCAAAAAGCATTGTCTATACTGATAATCTAGCTTTGAAGTATTTGTTTAGCAAAAAGGATGCCAAACCAAGGCTTATAAGGTAGGTTCTGCTTCTTCAAGGGGTTGACATTGAAATTAAAGATAAAAATAGGCAGAGAACTTAGCTGCAGATCATTTGTCAAGACTTGAGAACCCAAACTTGAGGACATTCGCAAAAAACAAAATTGCTAACAAGTTTTCCTGAAATCATCTTAGTGATTTTGGAAACCCACAAACCCAAGTTGAATGAGGACGAACCATGGTATCCTGATTATGTTAATTATATCGTTGGAAAGATTGTACCTTGATTCGTTACCTTTTACACTAAATATATAATATATAAAATATAAAATATATATAAGTCTAAAAATCAACAAGATCAATAAAACCGAGAAGTAGGTAATAGATGTTTACCCCCCAGGTCTCGTTTATCCCCAACGAGGCTGTACTGGAGAATCGATACAGTCGAAGATTTGAGTTTGAAGGAGAGAATTGAATTGAAAGAGTGGAAAAGTCAAATTAAACAATAACAAACAAAAACGTTTAAGAAAAACCTAAAAATTACGAAATTAAGCTGAAAAACGGAAGCACGAATCCCGAACAAAGGGGGAAAAACCTAAAATCTTTAAAAATAACCCTACGAAGAAATTTTTACTTCTAAACTACTCTACGGGACAAATAACGAAGAATGAAAAAGACTAGACCGAAAACGGAGTTCGTTTGACCCAAAAACGAGTCAACACAAAATCCCGCACCCGGACCGTTCTTTAAAAAGTAAAAAGTTGTAAAAATGACCCTACGAAAATTTTTGTATTTTTCCTACAAACTATATGATAAAATAAAATTTTCTAAAAAAGAAAAATATTTTTTTTGATAATTTTTATATTTTTTATGAATTTTTAAAAGTTTTAACTAAATTAAATTATAAAAAATACTAAATAACTTCAAAAAATTCTGAAAAATTTACTAAAAATACTTTACTCTATAAAAATCCTACGAAAAATAAAAAAACACAAAATTGGCTTATAAATAAGCCCGTAAATAAGCTATTTCGGCTTATAAGCTTATAGAGCCAAAACATGTATAAGTAACAAAGCCCTTGAGTCTTTGTTGGGATTCTAGATTTGATGAGACAAAATAAATAAAAGAATGAAACAAAAGGACTAAATCTGGAAACTATGTTTAGTTTCCTTGTATAATTAAATGTCTTTTATGAGCATTTAATTAGTCTTTTATGAGCATTTAATTAGTCTTTTATGAGCATTTAATTAGATGGTCAAAGCATTTAATTACTTTCCTTTGTAAGTCTTGATCTCTCACTATATAAAGAGATCATAGACATAGGTTTAGAACATCCATGGATACATAGAACTCTCCCACTGAGAGTCTAGATAGATAGATAGTATAGTCGACTGATGAGAGTCGAATAGTACACCATAATTAGTTGGTGTAGCCCCAAATTATAGTTGGGGTAATAGGAAAACGTTCAATGAAGAAAACTTTGTTTAATAACATCATTGTTCTTTATATTCCGCTGTGCATATTCAATCATTGTTATTGTTTATCCTAGATACAAAGATCTAACCAATCTTGAGCTACAACGATCTTATCAATTGGTATCAGAGCCTGGTGGCTCTCGATCTAGGATTACAAGGTTTTTTGAAGAAACCCTGATCAAAGTACCGCTGAAAAGATCAAAGTACCGCTGAAAAGATCAAAGTACCGCTGCTGTTTGTGAAAGTACCGCTAGTGTTATCCGATATCTTAGAACGTACTGCTTGCTTTATCAGATATCGGGTAATACATGAATTTTGGTTTTTGGATGGATTTGGATCTCGAATGCTTCGTTTAAGGGGAAGTTAACGGATTGATTTTTAAATGTTCTTAAACATTTAAAAGGCTCGTTTTTGGAGATTATTTGAAGAGGTGATTACGAAGATGATTGATTATCACTTATTTGATATTGTAGTTGAGTTTCACAGATGCGTGTTCTTATCATACCTTTTAGCAGGAGGTAACTTGTTCGTGCTTAAATGGTGTGACGAAGACTTGTCAAAATCTAGCAAAGGTGTGTGATCTAACTTATGGTGCTTAATGCTCACATTTGCTATCACTTTAAGGAGTTACGTTGTAGTGCTCAGTGTCTCATATAGTTGAGGATTTTGTCAAGAGATTGCGATCTACTTATATTTTGGTCTTGGTATGAGTTCGACGTCACGTGGATAGTGCAAGACATAAGACACAAGTTTGGGAGATTCTACTTCTTCATCAAATTCGTTATACTTTATTTTCTTCATCAGTGATCACTACATAGAGCCTACAGAGTTCGAGATTCAAGAGATGGTAAACATATGGGTTTCAGGGGAAGCTTATTGATTAAATGTTTAACCATCTACATGCACCACTTGACGGGAAGTGTTTCATTACTACTGCTGATCTTTATTACTACTACTAGTTTATATTTCTACTGCTCAAAGTCATTTTTCGTATTATGCTTCATGGCGGATACTTTGAATCATTAGAAGGATGGATTGGTAGTGTGGTACATGATTTGTAGCTGTTATGATCCAAGTTGCATATCTACAGAAGACCCCTATTGGATGATTACAAAAAGGGGAAGAAGATTACAAGTTTATTGATTTGCATCTTATTATGTGTGGTGGCATGATCATAAGTTAAGGGGAAGTATTAAAAAGGAAGATTGTGTTTTTCATTCAGGGAGAGATGATTACATCTCAACTCAGGGAAGCTCTAGCTTTATGATGAAGTTCGTACACGACTTTGTTTGTTTTGTCATCATCAAATAGGGGAAGATTGTTGGGATTCTAGATTTGATGAGACAAAATAAATAAAAGAATGAAACAAAAGATTTAAATCTGGAAACTATGTTTAGTTTCCTTGTATAATTAAATGTCTTTTATGAGCATTTAATTAGTCTTTTATGAGCATTTAATTAGTCTTTTATGAGCATTTAATTAGATGGTCAAAGCATTTAATTACTTTCCTTTGTAAGTCTTGATCTCTCACTATATAAAGAGATCATAGACATTGGTTTAGGAAACATCCTTTGGATTACAATAGAACTCTCCAATGAGATCTAGATTAGATAGTTTAGTTAGTCGACTGATGAGAGTCGAATAGTCCACCAAATTAGTTGGTTGTAGCCAAATTATAGTTGGGTCGGTAATAGGGAAAATGTTTAAATAAAGAAATCCTGTGATATACTATTGATTGTGTTTCTTTTAATTTCCGCTGTGCATATTCAATCATTGTTATTGTTTATCCTAGATACAAAGATCTAACCAATCTTGAGCTACAACGATCTTATCAACTTTGCTTAAAAGGGGTAAGATTTTCAAGATTTTAATAATAAATAGTTATTTTACTTGAGAATTTAATGCAAGACGAAAGATGTAATTTCTCGAAACCTTTTTCTTAAACATTTAATATTTATAATCGTTGTGTCAATTTTAATTGAGGAAATGGAAGATGATTCTTATGGAAAGTTTAGTGTCGAGGTAAAAGCTATGGGTCATGGACATATTTAATGACGAGACGTTGTACCCCGTTAGCCTGATAATAAGACAAAAATAATAATAAAATATTATTATTTATTTAAATTATTAAGTATATATATATATATATATATATATATATATATATATATATATATATATATATATATATATATATATATATTGTATCGATTACGGAAATGTGGATTATTTATCTGCGGCTTTGGAGTTTTTACTCATTTCTTTTTCGTCAGATTTCCTCGGAGTATTTTGGTCGATTGTATCGTTCTACGATTTGAGGTGTTTGTGTTGTATTGTATTGATGTCGCACTTTGCCAAGTGTTTTTGAATCGTTTTCCCGTAATTACCACACAAGCATAATATGTGATAAAGTTTTGATAACGAGAGAAAGCCTTGGTAGCAAGACGATGGTTTTTGTAATGAGTTAACGGTATGAGATAACGAGTTTGGAATGATATGAATTTGAAATGGGATTTTGGGATGAAAATGAGGATTTTGCGTGAGTAAAGGCGAACACTTGTATAATAAGATAATTTTGTACGAGTATTGATATAGTGAGTATATATTAGGTCGTTTCCGGGTACATTGTGCGCTTACGTAGAGATTGATTGTGTTCTGCCTTATTTGAGATTGTGCGATTGCTTTTGATTGCTGATTGAGTTGAGTTCTCGTAGCCCCACTTTTTACTGTTTTTCAGTTGGGGGAAAATGATACTCAAATGTGTTTTAAAATGTTTTGAATTGAACTGTGCGAAATGTGGTTTTGTTTTTGGGACAAGATATGTGCTTATGACTGCTATGTGAATATTATGTGATGTATGATTGTTTGGATCGGATGGGTACGCCTACCCAGGTTTGTGTGTGGTCCTGCCCTAATATTAGTGCTCCAGTTGGTAGGCCCTTTTGGTGCGTAAGTGACATATGGTTATTGATTAGCGGTGATGCTAAAGTTGTTTGCATATATTCACTGTCATATAGCACTATTGTCCACTGTTGAAATATTGACACAGCTTTTGTGTTTAAGGTCAAACCTACGAGCTCGCCAACATTATTGTTGATGTTTTTGAGTATCATTTTCAGGTGTGTCAAATCAAAAGGTATATGAATGGTGTTGGAAGAGCAAAGATGTAACCCAAGGGAACTGGGTCGAGATGGGTTTTGATTATTCAATTTTGTCAAGTCTTAACGTGTAAAGATTCATGTAAACCCAAGTTTTATTATTGTAAATTGTAAAGTGTATGATCTTGTATCTTGTGCGATGAATGGTATCGTCGCATTCCGTGTTTCCGCCACTGACGGGGTGTGACAAAACAGGACAAAAACACAACACTTGGTTTCTCAAAGCGTGGAGACGGCGTCAAGATTTGCTACGACGTCGTAAGAAGTGAAGGGAGATGACATCACCACGATTTGTGACGCCGTCACGATAACCGACATAAAGAAGCCTTTAGAAGATTCGGCGGGTTGACAGTGTCAGGAAACCCTAGCGACGCCGTCAGACCCAATTTCCTATATATACAGACCCTATTTTTCATATTTTGTGTAGAAAAATGTAGAGTATTCGTGGGATAACTTTGTAGCAGCCATTTTGGTTAATTTTTAAGGGTTTTAACCCTTTGATACTTATTGTAACTCCATGTTTAATTGAAGTAAAGCTTCTAAACCCTTTTAATCATTCAATATGTTTATGTGTTGTTTGATTAATTGTTCTTCGCTTTCAATTAACATGCTTGGCTAAACTAAATTATGTTTACTTATAATTGCATGAAACCTAGTTGTTAATTCTCTTTTATTATTGCTTCTTGTTAATGGTGTGCGCGTTAGGCTTTAGAAAACTAGCTATTTGATCTTCATATCATAGCATAAACGTCTAGGGAAACGCGGTTAGGTTAGAAGATACATGTGATTAAATCTTCATATCTAGATCAACTTTGGGTGGATTCCGAATTAAGAATTTATTGCGCATAAATTTACTATTGGACGTGAGCGGTGTCTGCAGGTAACCACCGTCTAGGTTGTCACGTAGATAGCGGACTTGACCAACCCGCTACTGAGTTAGGGAATACTTACACATTACATTAACAAGGGTGACGGGCAATAAAATCAGAGAAAACAACTAGGGAGTAGTGCATGATTGGGTAAACACGTTTGTTTAACCATGCGAGTTTTTCCATCAAATTTACTTTTCTGCATAATTAGGAGTAGTTTAATTTAGTAGTTTAATTAACCCCCTCTTCAAACCCATGATTTACTTGCTTTCTAAAAAATATAAAAATACAAAAATAATCTTCTTTCAACAACATTTAGACCTTAGTAAACATACAATTTGAGCCTACCCAAACTATTCCCCTAGAGAACGGCAATAACCCACCGAGTCTTGCCTATACTACACTACAACGGTTAGGTACTCTGCCTAGGAAGGTTGTAAAACTTTTGCATTTGCAACACTTCGCATCAAGTTTTTGGCGCCGCTGCTGGGGAATAGTCTAGGTTTCAGATTCTATCTAGCTTAGGTCTACTCACTAGATTCCTATCAAGTGAGATTTTCTTTTTCTTTTTAGTGTAGCTTTCTCGTACTCTATATTTTCTTTATTCCATTTGTTTTGTAAACCTTCCTTTTCGTTAACCATCATTGAAGACGAAAATCCACCCCGTACTTTAGGAGATTATTCCGACCAAGCCACGAGGGCTATCGAAACACCATTGAGCTCCCCGAAGTCAACAATGTGGTGCCTCTGCGATCCGACACCATCTAATTGGTGTGATGACATCAAATAATGTCTAAACATTAGCATCATTTATCCCATCTATATTGCTTGTTTTATATTATTTTATATAAGATTTGATACTTAATTGCTTATCTTTATGATTTTCAGTTATTATCGAGCAATTGGTGAAATTTAGAGAAAATAACGTGTTTTGGAGCATAAACGAAGAAGTTCGAGAAAGTCTATCGGATTTGACATCAATACGACGTATCATTCTAGACATATACGCCGTATCCTAAGATTAGACGGATTCAAGACCATTGTCTGACTTTGAAGAATATGACGTATCCACAACAGCAGATACGCCGTATATGAAACTTTGGTCAACTTTCAGAATAAGCGAGAAGACCCAAATACGCCGTATCCAAATACATCAATATGCCGTATTGGGAGGCGGTTAAAGAATATTTTGGAATATAATAATCATGGAGCCCACGCTGAATACCCTCGATACGCCATATTGGACCTCACCAATACGTCGTATCGACCACATTTGAGAACTTATAAATAGAAAACCTAGCATTCGGTTTTCAGGAAGCAAGAAGAAGCAAGAACAACAAGAACCACCAAGTACGATTCTTAGACAATTTTAGAAGACAAAAAGGTCCTGCAGGTGCATTCATTCCATAGGAAAACTCTTGTAATCATTATACTCTGCAATAATTATTCGGTTAGCGTATCATTTTCTTTATGAACCCTACTTTAATCATTCCAAATATGATATTGTGTATTGTTACAAAGATTATGGGCTAATACATGTAGGTATTAGCCAAGTTTATGATAATTTGATGTTTTGATTTGTTTATATCGATTGTTTACTCTTTCGTTGCATGTTGATTATGTTTATCACTTCATACACGTTTATGGCTTGATTATGTTGTCATCTATCATTCAACTGGATCTAGGATTATAAATAAAGTGATGTAACTTAATCTTTATTTGGGCTATACGCTATAGTCCGAGATAGGTACTACATACAACTTACCGATATAACTAGATCAATAGGACTACAAATAAAATCTTGTTTCTACTTCTGGTTAAGTGAATGGTAGACTAGGGTATCTTAGGACTACAAATAACGTTATGTTTCCTTTGGTAGTTAAGTGGATTGTAGACTACTAGTATATAGATAACCATTAGGCCATAAGTTGGTAAAGCCTCGATGAGCTAGGTTTCAATATTGTCACCTAGATAGATTATAATCGACGGTGTGAACTTTATGCGGGTTTGGTTGATTGTGACATGATTAACCGTTAAATAAACTTAGAGTTCAGGGAAAAGTACCACCTAGCTTTGGAATGATATACCACCAACAAAAGTAGTACAATCATTGCACACATAGACAATTCATACATCTTATTTGAATAAACTTGGTTAATACGTCTTCCTTACATAAGTGCTTGACCTCTTCTTTATCGTTTGTTTATCTGACTGTGTGTGTTACTTGTCTCATTTATCGCATTACTAGTTTAGATTAAACCAAAACTCAGACCAATATCTCAGGCTGAACCCCCTATTTGCGTTAGTTTAGGTTTAATTAGGATTAATTAGAACTAACTTAGATAATTAAAATACTAGTAAATTAAGTATTAACGCTCACTCTTAGTGATCGACACCCTATTTACCAACGAACCTACAATCGATCGGGTACAATGCATTAGTGTTAGTTAATAGGTAAAGTCGGCAAAATATAAATATTAAAACTTGATAATATAATTACCTATATTAAACGACACATCAAGTTTTTGGCGCCGCTGTCGGGGAGTGAAATATGTTTAATACTTTACCATTGGAACTGCACCTTGTGAGGTCTAAACCAACTTCTTTACCATGAATGGCTTTTAATAACTTAACCCATAATATTTATGGCTGAGTAGCGAACCTCCAAAGCCATTTTTGTAATAACGCAAGATTAGATGCTTTTAGGCTTCCAACCCTTACGCCACCTTTTTCAAAAGACGCTAATATGTTTTCCCATTTGATCCAAGATATTTTCTTCAAATTTTGGTCCCTACCCCAGAAAAAATGTGCTCGAAATCTTTTTATCTCATAGAAAACTATTTATGAACATTTAAAAATCGACATATAATAAATACCTACGCTTCCCAAAACCACCTTTATCAATGTTAACCTACCACCGATGGATAATAAATTAGGCTTCCATGTCGATAATCTAGTTGTGTATTATGCACACATAACCTCACTTTTACCTTATACTTGTATTTTGATTTTTTAAAAATTCTTTATCCACTAAGTGTCAAAGTAAAATATTTATCCTATCCACGTTATTGGAGCCTTTTAAAAATTTCAAGTTTAAAAACTTTAATTATTTCTCCAAAATAGGCTCAATAATCTTTTGCACAGCTGACACAATCACATGCTTATTTAAAAGATACATAAAATAAGCATAGGTCTGTCTTTATCGCCTTGTACAACTATTATGATCAATAGATCGTGGCTTTCAAATGCATATTGAATATTACACAAATTCATATTGACTTATTAACAAAAAAAACATTAATCCACGCACATACCTGGATTTGAAAAATAACCAAACACATTAATCACCAAAAACATCATCTTCATCATCACCATTACACATTAATCACCAATACGATCAAGAAGCTAAAAGTTTTCAACCAACACTACTAGAAAATGGAGCTAAAGCAACACTCGAAAAGTGTTGTATTAGCCTAAAAAATGTTGCATTATGCCTAGTGCAACACTTTTTCAAGTGCCGCCTTAGGCTCCGTTTCTTTAAGTCTAAAGCGACACTTTTTCCATAATATGCAACACTTTTGGCAAAGTGTTGTCTGTGTTAACAAATGCAACACTTCCATATGGCAACACTTTTAATACTTATGTGCAACACTTGTTACTATACAACACCAAGCAATGACAACACCTTTATGCATCAAGTGCAACACCTTCCATCATCTATTACAACACTTCTTTTTCATTTTTAAAATATTAGTGCAACACTTTTCCACTAGAGGCAACACTTTAGCTTTTTGGTGCTGCATATTTACTTTACAAAATTCAAAAGCTTCAAACATAAAAGTTTTAATAAAATATAGATACATAACTTGTTTCCATCATAATCAATAATATCATATTCCAAATACAAATGTCAAACTACAACAAACTTCATAGCTTCCACCAGTCCCATAACAATATATGGTCGATAATATCATATTTAACTAAAAGTTTTTCCAACATCAAAATAACGAGCATACAAGGCATAAGGCTTAATGAAACATAGAAAAATTCAATTTCACACATGGATAGTACTTGATCTTCATCCGCATGTATCTTCGACATAACCATTTCATCTCATTAGTGGCCTTCAATGCATATTGAATATTAGACAAATACATATCCACTTACTAATAAAAAAACATTAATCCACACACATATTTGGATCTGAAAAATAACAAAACACATTAATCATCACAAACATCATCTTCATCATCACCATTACACATTAATCACCAATACTAACAAGAAGCTAAAAGTTTTCAACCAAATAGTTTGTAGCAAATTGTTGTGTATTATGCACACATAGTCTCGTCAACCTTATACTTGTATTTTAATCTTTTAAATCTTCTTTACCCGCTAAGTGTTAGAGTAAAATATCGATCACATCTACGTTATTAGAGCCTTAAAAAAATATCCAGTTAGAAAACTTTAATTCTTTCTCCAAAATAGGCTCAAGAATCTTTTGCGGAGCTCACACAATCACATGATTTGTTCAAAGTTACACAAAATAAGCATAATTCTATCTTCCTCGCCTCGTATAACTATTTTGATCCAATGAATCATGGTCTCTTCAACCTCATATTAATGATTTTCAAATATATATCGACTTATTAATAAAATATAATCTCTAATCCACCACACATGCGGATCTGATATATAACAAAACACTTTCAATCACCTAAATAACATTCATCTTCATCATCATCATCACACATTAATCCCAAATACTAACAAGAAGCTAAAAAATTTCAACCAAATATTTTATAGCAAATTGTTGTGTATTATGCACACATAGTCTCACGTTCACCTTATACTTGTATTTTGATCTTTTAAATCTTCTTTACCCACTAAGTGCTCGAGTAAAATATTTATTCTATCTACGTTATTGGAGCCTTTCAAAAATATCTAGTTTGAAAACTTTAATTCTTTCCACAAAATAGGCTCAAAAATCTTTTACAGAGCTGACACAATCACATGCTTTGTTTAAAGTAACACAAAATAAGCATAATTTTTTCTTCATCGCCTCGTACAACTGTTTGATTAATAGAATCGTGGACTTCAAATGCATATTGAATATTACACAAATACATATTGACTTATTAACAAAAAAATCCACTCACATACCAAGATTTGAAAAATAACAAAACACATTGATCACCACAAACATCATCTTCATCATCACCATTATACATTAATCACCAATACCAACAAGAAGCTAAAACTTTTCAACCAAATAGTTTGTAGCAAATAGTTATGTATTATGCTACAATAGCTCACCATCATCGTATACTTGTATTGGTTATTTTTTTAATCCCACTAAGTGCTCGAGTAAAATATTGATCCTATCTACTTTATTGGAGCCTATAAAAAATATCCAATTTGAAAACTTTAATTCCTTCTCCAAATAGGCTCAAGAATTTATTGCAAAGCAGACACAATCACATGCTTTGTTCAAAGTTACACAAAATAAGCATAGTTTTGTCTTCATTGCACAGTACAACTTTTATGATCAATATAATCATGGTCTTCAAACGCATATTGAATATTACACAAATACATATCGACTTGATAACAAAAAACATTAATCTACGCACATACGAATTTGAAAAATAACAAAACACATTAATCACCATAAACATCATCTCCATCATCACCATTACACATTAATCACCAATACAAACAACAAGCTGAAAGATTTTAACCAAATAGTTTGTAGCAAATTGTTGTATATTATGCACACGTAGTCTCACGTCAACCTTATACTTGTATTTTGATCCTTTAAACCTTCTTTATCACGAAGTGTTAGTATAAAATATTGATCCTATCCATGTTATTTGAGCCTTTAAAAAATATCCAGTTTGAAAACTTTAATTGTTTCTTCAGAATAGGCTAAGAATCTTTTGTGTTGCTCACATAATCACATGCTTTGTTCAAAGTTACACAAAATAAGCATAGTTATGTCTTCATTGCCTCATACAACTATTTTGATAAATAGAATCATGGCCTTCAAGTGCATATTAAATATTACACAAATACATATTGGCTTATTAATAAAAAAATTAATTCACACACATACCTGGATTTGAAAAATAACAAAACACATTAACCACCACAAACATCATCTTCATCATCACCATTACACATTAATCACCAATACTAACAAGAAGCTAAAAGTTTTTAACCAAATAGTTCGTAGCAAATAGTTGTGGGTTATGAACACATAGGTTCACTTCAACCTTATACTTGTATTTTTATCTTTTAAATTTTCCTTGCCTTCTAAGTGATCCTATCCATGTTATTGGAGCCTTTAAAAAATATCCAGTTTAAAAACTTAAATTCTTTCTCCTAAATATGCTTAAGAATCTGTTGCAGAGTTGACACAATCACACGCTTTTTAAAAGTTACACAAAATAAGCTTAGTTTTGTCTTCATCACCTCGTACAACTATTACGATAAATAGAATCGTGGCCTTCAAACGCAAATTGAATATTACAAAAAAATATATCGACTTATTAGCAAAAATAATTAATTCACACACATACCTAGATTTGAAAAATAACAAAACACATTAATCACTAAAACATCATCTTCATCATCACCATTACACATTAATCACCAATACTAACAAGAAGCTAAAAGTTTTCAACCAAATAGTGTGACATCCGTCAAAAATGCGTTTAGGTCATTGCCTCAATCGAATGCCTTACTTTTGTATTTGCATTCACGTCACATTTTAGACTTAGTGTCAGGAGCTAAGTTATTATCTACTATGAGTCCGAACTAGTGTTCTTAGATTACACCTGATACATGAACTCCCTAACTATCTAATAAAATACCGAAACGTGAATGTCATAGCTTTTAGCTAAATCATAAATGCAATATATATATAAGTATATTCATACCTAATCATAATAATAACTAAAACAGTATATGAACTTGTATACTTACTAGTTTTATAAACCTTAACTTTCTCTAAAATTATCAAAGCCAACTAGCACCTTATGTGTTACATCTTTGTATAAATAGTTTTATAAAAATTATACAATAAATACCACCAGCTAACTAAACAAATGAACTCCCTCACTTTTCCTCTGACAAAACCGATCACCCGACCCCCCCTCTTTGGAACTCACCAACTCATCATCATCTTTTTTTACTTCCTTTTTACATAAAGCCATTACATGTCTTTGTCTTCCCTATGCACATCAAACCCACTGCATGCACCTTTAGGGTTACCTCCTGTATATAGGGAGCACTTCATTCGCTCATTTAACACACAAAAAATACACTAAACCCTCTTTATATTTAGCTGATCTCAAGGAAGAACAACAAAGGTTAAGGGTTTTGCTAAGGATTACAAGGGTTTTGGTTGTGTATTTATAGGGTTTTATAGCTTTCGAGGTGGTTTGGTATTTTAAAATGTATTTATACAAACAAGTATCTAACAGGTATAGTTGTTTACACGTGTGACTTGTAACAACTGTTTAGAGGTCCAAAACTTTGAATTAGGAAGTGAGGCTATAATGGTTAGAAAGCTAAGACATAGACCTAATTCCCAAAAGTGATTTCATTTAAACCCATTAAGAATTGAGTGAGTTATGACCTTTTGAAGTTGGGTAATAAATTCTGGCAGACTCTGTCTTTTTGAACTTAACAAGAAAAATTATGTTTCACTATTTTCCAAGGGGATCTTACTTGTAAAACTTTATAAAACTCTAACAAAAGTTTATATGGGTGATATAACTTCTAAAAACTCATGTGCATATTAAACATATCATTGTGACCTTAAGGCGTCTTCTTGATTTAGGTCGCGATTAGGTCACACCGTTTACATCAAGATTGCTTGTTTACCCTCGTTACTATCACTTGTTGAAGTGAGTTTCATTGCCCCTACTTTACTTGTTTTAAACTACTTTGAGTGAGAATACATGCTCATTTATTTTTATAGACACAAGTACTCCAAACATTTATGTATTTCCTAAGTTATACATCTTTCCACTAAGGCCCTAAAATCATGAACCGTTAGTTACACGAGTAAGCACGAATGTTGTGACTAGATCTATTAGGCTGACGCCCCCATCCGGGTTGGTTGCTCTTACTGTTCAAATGAACGCATAATCATTTGAGGAAGCATGCTATTCTCAAGTCCTTAGTTGTACGCATCATGGATAGCATTTGGAGCATCATTCTAGAGTTACATTTTGCGGCCTCATTTCATAATAGATTTTATTGCATTACTAATAGTGTTTGGTCATGTAGAAAAATCTTCTTTCATTTATGTTGTAACTCTTAAAACTACGTCCTATTATTGAAACTTTGTTGTTGTAATCAAACTAGTATTGTCAATGACTTATATAGAGGTCGTTCAATGTAAATTGTGACTTTGTTCTATGAAAATCACTCCTCGATATCTTCCATTGCTTAAAAAGGGGTGTGATAGATTGGTATCAGAGCCATGGTTATAGCGAACTAGGTTTCATTAGTAGGTCTAGACTATAGCCATTACAAGATAAACATTCCGCCCACTAAATCACTAAACATTTATACATGCCTTACATAGTACTGTTTTATATGATATTAAAACTCGTCACAGACTGTCAATCCTAGTGGTTATCTTACTATTCGACTCCGAAAATGAGTTTGAACACTCACCCCATACCTTTGAAACACCTACGTCGCCTCGTAACCCACCGTCTAGAAATATGCCGGCTAATTAGAACATGACTTTAACCTGCCACCTCGTAACTTTCCACTAGGGCTGTAAACAAGCCAAGCTTTTATCAAGTAACTCGAGCTCGAACTCGAACTTGAGCTTGACTCGATCGAGTCGAGCTTTTATCGAGCTCAAGCCTAAACCCGAGCCCAATAAACAAGCTCAAAACACATAACGAGCCGAGCTCGAGCTTTTGATAGCTCAAACTCGAGCTTTTTGAGCTTTCAAGAAAATATATATTTTTAGTATACATATTTATATAAACAACTTAAAATTAACTTGAATATTGATATAATAATTAAATATTTTTTTGAGAACCATTTAAACCTTAATTCTCTGAAATATTTTGTATAAGTTATTTCCTCTCGAGTTCATTGCGTAATTTATTAAATTTATTGACGAGTTTGCCTATGGAATTTAATGTTTATATATAAATTCAAGCTTTTCGTGCCGAACTCGAGCCTTACACGAGCCGAGCTCAAGCCTGGATGATTAAAGCTCATCAATCTATCAAGCCAAGCGCAAGCCTTCCTTATAAATTTCAAGCCAAGCTCAAGCCCTGTCAAGCTCGAGCTCGGATTGACTCGATTACACCCATACTTGCCACCTTAGAACACCTCCTTTTAGAACATGACTTTATAACATCTTATTCTTCTTTACTTCTTGTGATTTTGAAGAATCGTACTGCCAAGAAGACAACCTCTAATTAATAAAAATTTGCTTTGGTTAAAATATTATGATTTGTGTTGGCAATGCTTAAGTAGGATAATTTATAATCTCCTTATGTAAATAGATTGGGACGCCTCTTCATTTAAATAAAGAAATTATAAATCAACGAACTATAAGTTTATAATTCTTATTTACGTGTATTTGGACACCTCTTTATGTAAATAACAGATTGTAAATGAGTGGACTTAGGTGTATTTGACATGTCTTGTGTACGGGTAAAAAATGAGAAAAAGAATACTAAAACGAGTTAGACACTGGCTAACATAAATGGTTATGTCCTTCTTTATTATCGGCCATCAATACACATCTCTAAGGTCATGGTACATTTTATCTGCTCCAGGATAGATGGAGTACCTCGTTGCATGAGCTTCATATATGGTCAAGGTTCTTACATTGTTTATCAACGAAACCCAGATCCGATCCACAAAGTATAACCCATCATCCTCCCTTAAAAAATTAACTCAAATCAAATAATCTCCCAAAATCCTAAGTATTCTAGTGAGACCGCACCATTTAGTATCATATCACATTATGGAAATTCTCCATTGTACTCAACATTCTACCTAAAAACAACACGTCACTTCACAAATTTATCTAAAATCCCCAACAATGATAACCCATTATTTAGAAAACTTATAATTTTGACTTATATAAGTCAAACATGATCACTAATTCCACATCATTCACTAATGCTCTACCACTGAGCTATGGACCCATATACATCATTCCAGATATGCTTGACTTTCTTAAACCTACATTTATGAAAAAATTTCACGTCATGAAGTGCCCATATGCATTATTTTAGATAGGGGTAGTCGCGTTCCTTTATGATTTTTGCAATCACTCCATAAATCTATAGGTATACAGTTGAATTTAATCACAGCCTACCATCCTCAAACAGACGAAGATAGTGAGCAAACCATCCAGACCTTAGAAGACATGCTTTAGGCATGTGTAACTCAATTCAATGTAACTTGGGAAACTCATTTTCCTTAGTTGATTTTTCTTATAACAACAACTATTACTCTATCCTTAAATACGTCACACATGAAGCCTTGTATGGGCATAACCGCATAAGTGTCGTTCACTACTTTGTTGTCCAAAATTAGAAGATAGACAATTGACGCAACTAGACATTATCCACAAATCTATTGGAAAGAACTCAACAATTATATAAAGACTTAAAGCTACCAGTGATCATCAGAAATGTTTTACGGATAACCATAGGAACCATTAGAATTTAGCGTCGGCGATAAAGTCTTGCTCAAAGTATCACCTTAGAAAGGGTTAGTGCAATTTAGGAGAAATGTTAAACTTAGTCCTAGATTTATTGGACCTTGCGAGATTATTAAAAAGGGTAGGACCAATATCGTACAAACTCAAATTCCTTAAGGACTAATAAATATTCATAATAAGTTCCATGTGTCTAATTATAAGAAATTTCTAACCGATGAGTCACTTATTCTCCCCTCCATGATGTTCAGATTAATAATCAATTACGTTTTATGGACGAACTCTCCACCTCAGAATCACATTTTAGCTATGAGACCTCAAGTTTACTTTTTAGCTATGAGACCTCAGGCTCACTTTTCAGCTATAAGACCTCAAGGTCACGTGTTGTGAATGAACCAACCAAAATCCTTTTCGGGAAGTTAGACAACTTAGACGAAGTAAGATTTCGATCATAAAAGTTTGTAAGAACTTAATGTGTAGAAATGATTATACCTTAGAACACATTGATTGTGTGAAACACAAGTATTCTTAACTCTTTAGGGAGAATGGAAATATAGATGACAATAACTAAATTTCAAGACAAAATTCTTTCGAATAGGAGAGACTGTGGCATCCGTCAAAAATGCGTTTAGGTCACTGCCTCAATCGAATGCATTACTTTTCCATTTGCATTCACGTCACATTATAGACTTAGTGTTAGGAGCTAAGTCCTGATCTACTACGAGTCCGAACTAGTGTTCTTAGATTACATCCGGTACGTGAACTTCCTAACTATCTAATAAAATGCCAAAACACGAATCTCATAGCTTTTAGCTAAATCATATATGAAATACATATAAGTATAATCATGCCTAATCATAATAATAACTACAAGAGTATATGAACTTGAATACCTACTAGTTTTATAAACCTCTACTTTCTTTAAAATTATCAAAGCCAACTAGCACCTTATGTGTTACACTTTTATAAAAATAGTTTCATAAAAGTTATATAATAAATACCACCACCCAACTAAAAAAATGAACTACCTCCCTTTTCCCCTTCTAAAAGCGGCCACCCTACCACCTCTTCTTGGAACTCACCAACTCATCATCGTCATTCTTTACTTCCTTTTTACACAAAACCATTGCATGTCTTTGTCTTCCTTAGGCACATCAAACCCAACACATGCACCTTTAGGGTTAACTCCTCTATATTCAGCTAATATAAAGGAAGAACAACAAGGGTTAAGGGTTTTGCTAAGGATTACAAAGGGTTTTAGTGGTGTATATGTAGGGTTTTATAGCTTTCGGGTTGGTTTAAGGTCACTTTACCATCATCATACTCATTATTTTTTCATGTAAGTGTCCCATTAAAATCATTATACTCCTATTTATCATTATATGAATTGCTTTCATATCACCCAACTAGATTTGTTGTGTTAAAAGTTAAACAAACACTGTTACAAAATTTAGGTAATCTGTCCAGAAATTAGGGTCAATTTAAAGTAAGTTTTACTTATCTTACTAAACTCTTTTGTTGTATTTTTTTAACTACAATATATCTTAATGTCTTAGTAAGATTTCCATCTAGAATTTATAATTTATAGAGGGTTTGGTATTTTAAAACGAATTTATACAAACAAGTGTCTAACATGTATATTTGTTTACACACGTGACTTGTAACAACTGTTTGAAGGTCCAAAACTTTGAATTAGGAAGTGAGGCTATAATGGTTGGGAAGCTAAGACATATACATAAATCACAGAAGGCGTTTCATCTAAATCCATTTAGAATTGAGTGAGTTATGGCCTTTTGAAGTTGGGTAATAAATACTGGCATAATCTGTCTTTTTGAACTTAACAAGAAAAATTATGTTTCACTCTTTTTCAAGAGGGTCTTACTTGTAAAACTTTATAAAACTCTAACACAAGTTTAAATTGGTGATATAACTTTTCAAAACTAATGTGCATATAGAACATATCATTGTGGCGTCTTATTGATTTAGGTCGCGGTTAGGTCACACCGTTTACGTCAAGCTTGCTTATTTACTCTCGTTATTATCACTTGTTGATGTGAGTTTCATAGCCTCTACTTTACTTGTTTTGAACTACTTTTGGGTAAGAATACATGCTCATATTTTTATGGACACAAGTACTCCAAACATTTATGTATTGCCTAAGTTATACATCTTTACACTAAGGCCCCAAACTAATGAACCATTAGTTACATGAGTAAGCACGAATGTTGTGAATAGATATATTGGGTTGACACCCCCGCCTGGGTTTGGTTGCTCTTACTAGTCAAACGAACGCATAATCATTTGAGGAACCATGTATGTTCTCTGAAAGGTACACTCACAGGGGCACAAAACAGTTAAGGTGTCGAGTTCATGAGCTTAGAGCAATAGTAATACTTTTCTTGATATTGTATCTGTTACAATAGTTACAAAAATCATGTGGTCCATGACACTATTTACTTAACGTTAAACATATGAACTCATCAATGTTATGTTGACCTGTTTTAGCATGCTTATTTTTAGATCCTTAGTTGCACACATCATGGATAGCAGATCATCATTCTAGAGTCACATTTTGCGGCCTCTTTTCATCAGATAATTTATTGCATTACTAATACAGTTTGGTTATGTAGAAAAATCTTCTTTCATTTATGTTGTGAACTGTTAAAACTATGTCCTTTTGTTGAAAACTTTGTTGTTGTAATTGATGTGTGCTTAAACACACATCATTTGTACCCTAAAAAACACTATAAACCAGACTAATAACATTAAAATATGGATAATTATATTGCAAATATGTTTGTATTTACGTTTATCGAGATTCAAACGAACTCTTAAAAATCCCATGGTCACACCATTGGAAAGAGCACAAAATTATGAGTCTATCGGTACCTTACTTGCCCCGTGAAGTTTTCTTATTTGAACCATACACGCCATTTTTGAACCTTTATTAATTAAATGAAGCTGGTCAAATTAAAAAGAGGATAAAAGAAAAATGTATGCATTATATTACCAAGAGGAAGCTTGGCAAGATGGTTAACCTTGGACGCCTTAGAGCTCTGCTCGGTAGGTCCAGGGTTTGATTCTCGCCGAGTGCTCTTTTTAGTTTAATAAATTTGGCAGGTTCGGAGCTAGGCTCGAGGTCTGGAGGGAGGCTCGAGGCTCGGCAAAGGTTCGGAAGAGTCTTGGGATTTGCTCGGGATACTCGAGCCAACAAATTTACAGTTGTTAGGACACGTGGCATCACATTGTTGGTGGATCTGGAATTTATGACGCGTATGCAATACCTAGCCTCAGTCATTATAAAGCGTGAATCCAACGCAATAAGGCACTTCTTTTTTTTTTATCAAACTTTCCTTTCATTTTTAGTTAACGTAGGATAGTTTATTTTTAGTGTATTTCTTTTTGTAACTCCAGCTTATTAGTCAGCTTATGTAACAGCTTATGGTAATGAATACTTAATCAATGAAAATGCTTATTCTCTTTTACTGCTTTTCTTTTCTTTCGGTTACATTCTAGCTTATTTGTTGTACTTAAATCTCAAATAAGCTTATCCGTGCTTATTTAGAGATCTTATTGTTCTCATCTTATTCATTTTAGCTCTCAAATATAGCTTATTGCGAATAAAAGTAGTGGATCTCATTTAGTTGATGGCTTATTTTGAAAATCCTTTTAGTTTGCTTATTTAGATCTAGGCTCTATTCGGTTTATCATAAGGAGGCCACGAGTATGAGTTTACTCAGCTTATTAATAAGCTTGGTTCCTTCTTTAATAATTGAGAGCTTATTTCAATTGTTATTACTTTATTTTGTTTACTTATTCTAGCTTTATTCGGTTAAAATTTCAAATAGCTTATTCAGTTTTTGCTTTTGTTTGTTTCGTCTTGTTATCCTTGATTCTAGCTAGTCCCGTCCTCTTTTCTATTATTAAGCTCGATTCGAAAACATTAATAAGGTTGCGACGAGTTTTGAAACTCGACTTATTATATAAGCCTAAGTCATCCTTTCACTTTCGAGAGCTTTTAGCTTATTACGATAAGTTTTTGTTTTGTTTTAGCTAGGTATAGAAAAACGATTTTATTAGTTTAATACGGTTTAAGAATTTGTCGTAATGTTTAACCTCTCATTTTAGTTGTCTAAATATTTCATCGCTAATTTTAGTTCTAGTTTGTTAAACAAAAAGAAAAAAACCTTAATCGTTTGTTTTGGGCTAGGCCCGTTAGCTTATGAAAACAATTTATAAGATTTTGGAAAACAGTTTTAAGATTTTCAATTTGGATTAAGAAAAGATTAAAGGACTTATTCATAGCTTATTTGGTTGTGTTGCTTATCTTTTCTTGTCTTATGATGTTGGTTCGATTCTACACATTGGCGTGGAGCTTAAGGGTTCATAAGCTAATTTGATTTTCTAGCTGATAGCTTTATTTGGTTTCTATTGAGCTTATAGTTAATAAAGTTTAAATACTTTATTAATTATTTAGTAATATAAAAGCTAATAGGGAAATAAACTATTTATCTTATTTAGTTTATGTAATCGGGTGGTTTAATATTCGATTTCGGATCATCATTTGGTTCTACCTTCTTTCTCTTTTCAATATTAATTAGTGTAGTTTAACTTAGCTTATTATGTTTATTGTTGCTTATTTATTGATTAATATGCTTAGTGAGTAGTTTTCTTATATGCTTGTTAAGTGATTAAGTGTTTAGTGAATGAAGTGTGATAATTAAAAAGGGAATATTAATTAGTGATTTTCGGATTACTTAGATTAGTGTTTTGGTTATTCGAACAAGCAAAAGCCGAAAGAATAATTAGGCATTGATTTAGTAATTAATATCTTGTTAAAAAATGTTTTCAATAAAAACCAACGTTGTGAGAAGATAATTGTTTTGACGGTTATTAATTCATTAATAAGAACTTTAAATTCACACTTAAGGATCTAAACACTTCATTTAGCAAGCATATCCTTTTATATATATCTCTTCGTTTAATTGTTTTGCTTATTATTATAATCTAGTTTAGTATTATTATATATTTAGTTTAAAATCAAAAACCAAAATTAAAAGATAATCAAGCATGTAAAATTTGAAACATCAACGTGGTTTTCAATTCAATTCTCGTTGGGATTATGACACTCGAAAGATTGATTATTACTTGTCCTCAAGTAATTTTTACATCCAACGAGACTTACTTATATTATATTACTCGACTCGATTTACTCGAATCAGTTTTAGTGACTCATATAGAGGTTGCTCAATGTAACTTGTGACTTTGTTCCATGAAAGTCACGCCTCGCTATCTTCTGTTGTGTATAAAAGGGGGTGTGACAAATTGTTTTTAGCGAATTGTTGTGTATTATGCACTCATAGTCTCACGTCAACCTTATAATTGTATTTTGATATTTTAAATCTTCTTTACCTAATAAGTGTTATAGTAGAATATTAATCATATCCATGTTATTAGAGTCTTTAAAAATATCCAGTTTGAATAC
Organism: Tanacetum coccineum; assembly: GCA_026074375.1. Taxonomy (NCBI): domain Eukaryota; kingdom Viridiplantae; phylum Streptophyta; class Magnoliopsida; order Asterales; family Asteraceae; genus Tanacetum; species Tanacetum coccineum. The sequence continues at coordinate 91,588 of BQNB010000866.1, read as the reverse complement.
TTTAATTCTTTCTCTAAAATAGGCTCAAGAATCTTTTGCGGAGCTGACATAATCGCTTGCTTTGTTCAAAGTTACACAAAATTAGCATAAGTCTATCTTCATCACCTCGTACGATTCTATTGTGATCAATATAATCATGGACATCAAACGCATATTGAATATGATACAAATACATATCGATTTATAAACTAAAAAACATTGATCCTCACATATACCTGGATTTAGAAAATAACAAAACACATTAATCACCACAAACATGAGCTTTATTATCACCATTACACATTAATCATCAACACTATCAAGAAGCTAAAAGTTTTTAACCAAATAGTTCCTAGAAATTCTTTGTGTATTATGGACACATAGCCTCACTTCAACCTTATACTTGTATTTTGATATTTTAGATCTTCTTTACCCACTACATGTTGAGAGTAAAATATTGATCCTATCTACGTTATTGGAGTCTTTAAAAAATATCTTGTTTGAAAACTTTAAATTTTTCTCCAAAATAGGTTTAAGAATCTTTTGCGGAGACACAATCACAAGCTTTGTTGAAAGTTACACAAAATAAGCATAGTTTTGTCTTCATCGCCACGTACAACTATTGTGATCAATAAAATCGTGGCCTTTAAACGCATATTGAATATTACACAAATACATTGACTTATTAACAAAAAAACATTAATCCACACACATACCTGGAATTTGAAAAATAACAAAACATATTAATCACCACGTTCATCATCTTCATCACCACCATTACACATTAATCACCAATACTAACAAGAAGCTATAAGTTTCAACCAAATAGTTCGTAGCAAATAGTTGTGTATCATGCACACATAACCTCACTTCAACCTTATACTTGTATTTTGATCTTTTAAATTTTCTTTATCCACTGAGTGTTAGAGTAAAATATTGATCCTATCCACGTTATTAGAGCCTTACAAAAATATCCACTTTAAAAACTTTAATTCTTTCTCCCAAATAGGCTCAAGAATCTTTTGCGAAGCTGACACAATCACATGCTTTACAACTATTGTGATCAATACAACCATGGCCTTCAAATGCATATTGAATATTACACAAATACATATCGACTTATGAACAAAAAACATTAATCCACACACATACCACAAAACACATTAATCACCACAAACATCATCTTCATCTTCACCATTACACATTAATAACTAATACTAATAAGAAGCCAAAAGTTTTCAACCAAATAGTTCGTAGCAAATAGTTGTGTATTATGCACACATAGCCTCACGTCAACCTTATACTTGTATTTTGATCCTTTAGATCTCTTTTTCCCACTAAGTGTTAGAGTAAAATATGGATCCTATGCATGTTATTGGAATCTTTCAAAAATATCCAGTTTGAAAACTTTAATTATTTCTCCATAATAGGCTCAAGAATCTTTTGTGGAGCTGACACAATCACATGCTTTATTCAAAGTTACACATGTTCGGCAACATTAACTAAGATCAACTTTATGTTTTAACGATGACAAATAAATATTCGCAACACTTAAAATAACAAACGATAGCCAAAATCCGTAAAACGGAAATAGTGATTCTGGCGCGCTGGTCACGCGTCAGCACGTGGCCAGCGCGCCACACTCGAATTTCATTTTACGGAATTTTGCTCGTCGGCTTTCCTCTTACCCGACATATGTGGATCTTTCAATAAAGGTATGTACATGTTACTTGAGCAATTGAAAACACTCGAAACGAGGTTTAGACTTATAGATGAGATAAAACAAGTATTCCCGTTTTCAACAAAACGCCGACTCATTTCTTTTATTAAACGCCTCTAGCCAAGGCCAAAACTTTTTTTTAAACCTAGTATAAACATACTTTCAGCATACCATCAAACGAAAGTATTCATTTGACCTTAATATGGATTTATGTTGTCTCTAATTACGTAACGTGTTTTACTCCCTTATTGGTCAAACTAAGTCAAAGGTCACTTTGCGTAAATGCACAATTTCCGTTTACAGGTTGTGCTTTACTTAAGATGCAGAGCACTTAGCTTGTTTGCATCAAGATGATTAGTGATCATATCCATTGTAGATTATCATAGATTAAGTCTTAATGACTATTTGAGTTTGTGGTAATTAAAGGTTAATTATGCTTTGATTTTTGTTACCTTTTGTACACTTAAATGTTTTACAAACTCCCACATTCCCCTATATATTACTCACGCATCACTTACACATCACTTCTTACTTAAACATTCCCTAATCATTTGTTAATCTCCATTTTTCAACAAATGATTATTCTCACCTTCCCACACAATCTAAACATTCCCCACTTCCCCAAATTATTATGTAATCATCATTGCTCAACTCTTTTCTATCCTTAACGAAAATATGATTAATCACATAATTATCATTCTCTTCACCATTTTCACAACTAGGGGTGTTAACGAGTCAAGCTTTTAACGAGCTACTAGAGATCGAGCTCTTTTACCTCGAGTCGAGCTTAACAATTTTCGAACTCAAGCTCGAACAAAAGTTAGTGCTCACTTAGTTTCATGAGCCGAGCTTTTAAAACTAATATTCGGCTTGGCTCACTCGAAAGCTCGTTCAATTTACATGAGTCGGACGAGCCACACGAGCTAATCGAGCTATACGAGTCGAACGAGCTTAACGAGCCGAACACATTTATAATTTTTTTGCTAAATATGAGTAAAATAAGTATTATCTTATGGAGTTATATAGAATCTATAAATATTTTTACTCGCTTTACTAGAAGTCATAAAAGTGTATATCTACTTCTTTATTATCTTGGACTTAAGTTTTATTGCCTCCTTCCTTCTTTCTTTTCTTCATTCTTCCAATGTAGGATACATACCCTTTTTCTTTTAAAGATTTTCTCAACCTCACTAGAATAAAAACTCTTTACTTTTTATTAAGTAAGTTTTTTCCAACTTGAGAATTACTTAGGGTGCGCTTGGTTTAAATAAAGTAATGAAAATAGAAATGGCCAAAGGTATATATACTAAGGAATAAAATGGGTTATTTTATTGCATGCATGTTGCTTGGTTGGGTTATACAATGAAACATTACAAACACACACCTACTTGTTTTTTAAATATTTCCTAATAAAAAAAATTAACATGAATCTATTATAATTTTTACTTTAATACATGCATTAATTCTGTGATTACACATATAAAAGTCCTCGTAATACTGGTAAACATTAAAGGTACAAACTTTTTAATTTATGCATATACATATGTACAAGATCAAGTAAACATATTTTGTAAGAGTACATATTATACAAACTTATGTAATAATACCCGGAATTTTTGTATGATGAAACAAATTTGCAGTAACTACAAAATTCAAGTCAAAAATTTATTATGTGTAAATATGATTTTTATACAGTTAGAATCTTGTCGAAAAAAATAAAAGAAGGGATACCAAAAAAGAACATAAATTTAGGAGGGCTTGATCATGGGGTAAAAGGTGGTTAAGTGGGTAATCAATCTCCAATACCCCCAAATTAGAAAGGAATGGTGAGTTACCCAATAGTGGGTAATGGCTCATTACATTATAACAAACCAACCATCATCAATCATTACCTTTGTCATTACTTAGGCGGTGTTTGTTTTTTCAGAAATACCTCTTAACAGCATCTTAATTTGACTCATTCAGACGCGGTCAGACATTTAAGTCATTAAGACTGTTTGTTTTTTTCATGTCATTCAGAGGCAGTAAGATCCAAACACTGTTAAGAGCGTTTGTTTTTTTCTGGCCATTAAGAGGCAGTAAGAGGCATAAACCTCTTACTGGACTAGATGTGGAGGGGGTGTCTTAACACCTCTTAATGTCTTTTTTTTTTGTTTATTTTCTACTTTACTTTTATTTTTTTATTTTATTTCTTGATTTTTTTTTCTTATTTCACTTTTATCTTTTGTATTAAAAGTATTAAATAGAATGATTACATATGTTTTGTTATATAAAGAATGTATAAGATGTTATGTGTCAATTTATATTTTGTTCAAATTAAAGGGTACGGTTTCGGACTCATACATCTTAATTCTAACGTGACTCATTTAGTTAATCGTTTTAAAAGTTCAATTTAAACTCTAACATGTTTATTTTTGTCGAATAAACATGAGATTGCATGTTTTTTTAAATACTTTAACTTTAAATTGATTATATTATAAAATTTGTTTTTTATTTAATAAAAATTATTTTTGTGCGAATGCAATCATTTTATATTTAAATTGTGAAAACTATTGTTTAACACATTTATACATTTTTACCAAAACAAACAGTTTTATTTCATTCAGATTCAGACTTCTTGACCACTTATTCAGATTAAGATTGGAATCAGATTCAGACTTTTCTACCGAATATTCAGATTCAGATGTGCGAATCAGATTCAGATTCAGAGCCTCTTAATAAACAAACAGCACCTTACTCAATAATACCTCTAACCAAGCACACCCTTAGTGAAATTACTATATAACACATTCAGTGACAAATCCACTGTGCTACAATAACGGACTCTCATTTTGGGCCAGCCCGATTTTGGCTTTTTTTTTAATTATTTTGTTTTTGTTTAATTTGTATGCACAAAATAGGAGGGAAAAAAATATTACAAAAGTTCTGATTTATTCAGATAAAAAAAATACCCGCGGAAACATCTTCGATACCTAATAACTTTAAAATAATCGATATGGTCACAAACGTACAACCCATTATATTAAAAAAAACCCATATAGCAAAAAAAACAACACTTTAAACATGAGGCCCAACACATAAGCCATAAAAAATTATTACTAATATACTATATAACACATTCAGTGACAAATCCACTGTCGTTTTGACAGTGGGCCACTATGCTACAGTAACGGGCTCCCATTTTGGGCCAGCCCGATTTTGGTTTTTTTTATTATTTTGTTTTTGTTTTTTTTAATTTGTATGCACAAAGTGGGAGGAAAAAAATATTACAAAAGTTCTGATTTATTTAGATAAAAAAAATACCCGCGGAAACATTTTCGATACCTAATAACTTTAAAATAATCGATATGGTTACAAACGTACAACCCATTATATTAAAAAAAACCCATATAGAAAAAAAAAACAACACTTTAAACATGAGGCCCAACACATAAGCCATATAAAAAAAATTATTACTAATATACACATTTGTCGACAAACTAGCCTATAAAATCGCATTAATGTGGCCCAAAGTAAAAAAAAAAAAAAAAAAAAGCACCAAATTAGCATGAATCTGGCCCAAAGTAAAAACAATAAAAAAAAAAAAAATACAAAACGGTCCCTCAACTTTTAACTATTTACGATTTTCTTACACAAAAAATCCCGTAAAAAATTAACAAAAAAAACACGTCAAGTTTTTATTGTTCACAACTTTTTTACATTCATCGGCCCAAAAAAAAGATATCGAACCGTCCCAAAAAAATAATATTCGGGAAAAAAATTAACCCGTCCCAACGCAAAATAAAAATTCCCGAATCATACAAAAAAAAGAAATATCCGGGAAAAAATTAGCCAAAAAAAAAACCCAAAAATAGCCTAAAATCTGGCCCAAAGTAAAAAAAAATACAAAACGGACCCTCACCTTTTAACTATTTACGATTTTCTTACACAAAAATTCCCGTAAAAAAATTTACAAAACTGTCCCAAAAAACGAAAATATTCAGGAAAAAATTAGCCCGTCCCAACGCAATTTTTTTCCCCGAATCATACAAAAAAAGAAAATATTAAAAATTAGCCCCGCCATAACGCATCGCCAAAAAAAAACCCCGAAACGTAAAAAAAATTATTCGGAAAAAAAATTAGCAACGCCGCAACGCGCGGGTTCTTTTGCTTGTTATTATATATACACTATATACATTTAGTAGGCACATGGGCCATGCTTTTGGGCCTCACTTTCGGGCATGACGTTGGGGCGGCATTGGGCCTGGCGTTGGGCATGTATGTGTGGACTGGCCCGTTACTAACCACCTTTTTTAAGCCGGCCCACTAACGCAACCCGATCTAGAATACCAAACATATATTTTATCTTCACGAACTTAAACAAAAATATCACAATAACGAACTAATAAACGGCCCTAGCTTGGGCTATTTTTTATTATTTTTTAAAGTGGGCTATAACATATTTTTATTTGGCCGTCAAAGTTTGACTACCCCGTCTTAGCTATTTTTCACGTATATACATAGCAAGTCGTTATTCAATGGGTCACGAAAAGTATCAAATAACCATAAAATGACACAGTACACAAACACCCTGCCACGAAGTGCGGGTTTGCAAACCTCGTATACATACATAATTTAGGGATATTAACTAAACATTTTTAAAATCTTACTAAAGTACCCCTATTTTGAAGGGTTTGTGAAACTCTTTTTGCTAACTTCCGATTGGTCTTAGTTAACCTCATTTCATTTTGCCAATGAACAATAAAGATCAGTCCACATTTCTATTATATAATAGTAGATAACTCGTTATTAATTTTTGAGTGACTAATTGTACTCATAACAAGGCTATAAATATTTTGAAAAACGTAGATGGGTGAATATGTTCCCGTTTAAAAACTCAAATTTCTCGTATCAAATGACGGTCAAGTGTGATGCAATATGATAACCAACAATAATAATCATATAACTATAATGATAACCGAGAGATGCCGGGGTTATATGTTTTGACGATTTATGGTTACGACTAACTTACGAATCGCGTTTAGTTTAAATATGTTTATAAATTTACTAAGAAACACTTCAAAAATATACGTAGTTAATATTCAAAAGAAAGTTTTACATATGCCCATCAAAACTGCCAGTGATATTTTTTTACCTTACGTTTACTTATCTAGTCAAATATTGTTTCTTTTTTTTTTAACGGCAAAGATGGAATATATATAAAAAAGAGTCTAGCAATACGCTAGAAACTTAAAGTACAATAGAGCCAACAAAAAGAATTACATAACATCAAAAAATGGTAAAATCCCGAGACTTTAACTGCGAGGGAATCAAAAGGGATGAAAAAACTTTTGACACGAAGGCCGACGGATCGGTTTTCACTTCGGCAAAAGAAAACCCCCCATCCCGGAGGCCGAGCCACTGGTTTTCACTTCGGGATGGATTTTAATGAAACCCCAAACAAGTCCCGAGAGAATGATGAAAAGAAGAACCATCCTCAAAACCGACGAAGATTGCAAACGAAAAAATCTTGGCGTACAGGTACGCCAACCCAACGAACTTGAACGTCAGCTTCATGAAAAAACCAAAAGCAACTCTAACCATTGCCATTACGCGTGATCGAAAGGGGATACATAAGTCAGTCATTGTATCTCTTAGTTAGATTGTTTATATATAAGTTAACTTAATTACTTTTGGTTATGTGTCAAATAAATTATGTTACTCGTATATGCTCATTGATCATATAATTGTTAATATTAGTTTTATGCTAGTTAAGTATTTTATAAAATAATAACCAATACGTTTAATATCTCTTAATCAAATATATAATGAATGAAATCCAATCAAAAAGTACCACTAAATAAGAAATCTGAATTGTTAGGTGATTTCAATGAAACTCACTTGTATCGTTCACGTGATGCTAGGAGTTATATCGAGGTTTTCGTGAGTAGAAATACAACCTATGTATGTATAATTTATTTAAACGATTCCTTTTATGATTTCTACGATTGCACAAACAAAAGACATATATGATTAAATTCAAACATGTGTATTCACATGTGACACATATATATGAAGCTCAAATATGTAGAGACAAATAGGACACATGCGTATGGAAGCCAAATATATATAGACACACAAATATGAAATACATTAGTGCTACCAATATTTACATATTAAGACACAATATGATACATACATATGCATAAAGTCATTGTGAGGCTACTAAACATAATTGTTCCATGGATTAATTATAATCCATAGAACATGGAGATTGTTGTTGGTAATTATGAGTTTAGTTATGAGCTAACTAACTCTTACACTCGTTTAAATCATGTTAACTAACTGCTAGATTTATGATGACGGTGTAATAATTATAATCCATTACATGTGAATACAAACGTGTTTACGTATACACATACAATGTCTCTCGTATGAGCATGTATCCAGACAAACATATACATACATTCTTACATATGATACACACATAGAATTACAAGAGAGACATGAAGATACATAAGTACACATACACATAACTGATTTTTGTTAAAGACTCAAACAATTCATAATTTACTTGTGCACATTAAATAATTTTTGATATTGACTCTAGCTCGAATAACAAAATTTCCTCGGTCAGTTTAATTCATCGAGCGTACAAAGATATATACTTGGTTATACTCATTCGCAAATCATTTATATAGAAAGAGGTAAGACATATACTCAGGAATTATAGACTATAGAAGTATATCAATTACGTGCTTTATATATACCTTAATAATTTTTTTATATTATTATTTGAGCATCACATTTTTCTTTTCTTTTCAATTATTACATCAAGTTTATTAACTTTGTTATTTAGTAATTTTTTTTTAGCATAAGTTAATTTTGTAAAAAAATTATGTTATGAATTTTTTTCTAGTAGTTGTATTTTGGTTAATCAAAGAAAAAGGATAAAAAGTATCCCACATTGAAATTGATAAAAAAAATGAAGAGAGATGAGCATTATAAAACAAAGACCCACTTAATTTTTCATAAAGGAAATACATCTACTTGAAATTATAAAAGAATCCAAGTATGAGTACAATACACTAGTGTGATTTAAATGCAAACTAGTTTTTATTATAAGTTACATAAACTTTAGTTTGAATATTCAAACAATTTTCGTAATTGTAAACGAGCTTTCGAGCTCGAGCCTGAGTTATTAAACGAGCCTATCAAGTTTGATCTTTTATACGAGCTTGAGCTTGAAAGTCAGTTTACTCTAGGATTACAAAAAAGGTTAAAAATTTTAAACGACCTTCGCGCTCGAGCTCGAACAACAAAAAAATATTCGAGTTCGAGCTCGAGCCAATTTATAAAAGTTTATTCGAGCTTGAGCTGAGTAGTTAATAAATGAGCCTAGTTCGTTTAGGCTAAAATTTGACTCGGCTCGGATCGTTAACACCCCTATAATCACAACTATAAACCTTAAACATTTCCTACATAAACCTTCACAAAGTTTATCATCCATCACGACAACTCACATTCCCTTATGATAGGGTATATGACAACTGCACACACCTCTGTATAGACCTCTGTACGGTATATAGCTCCTGCACACACCGCTCAAACAAACAAAGAATATAAACAAGACTTACAGAAAGTAAATGCGGAATATAATCGACACAAGATATAACGTGGTATCCACGACTATGATAGTCGTGGCAGTCCATGAGATCAAACCAAAGAGATATTATTAAGCTTTGAGCTAAACTGCTCAGGCTCGTGCCAAACTGCACGATCGTGCCAACTGCACGACCCGTGCTAAACTGCACGACCCGTGCCAAACTGCACGACCCGTGCCAAACTGCACGACCCGTGCCAAACTGCACGGGGTACAAACACACACACCCAGATCCTAGTTTACAATTACAATGAGAGGGGTATTTATAAGTGTGAAACCCATCTTTAGTTTACTTATTATACCGATATGGGATTGGGTTTGCACCCAACAATCCTCCCCTCAAACCCAATACTAGAATAGGCCTCTCTTCTAATGATACATGACGTAACATGTTCTAGAGTCGCTGGATCACCTGTCCCACTCTATCTGAATTGTGTGATCTGCTCTACCTGAGCTATCGTTGAATCTGGATTAACTTGGGGTTGCACTACCTGCGCCACACACATCGGGGCCTATATCAGTCTTCACAACTCAACAATCTCCTACTTGGAGGCTGACCACTTCACTGATCTCCGTCTCAAGTAATATCTGTAAACTTCAAACCACCTTCCCTTTAACAATGCTATCGCTCTAACCTTTTTGTACCGTCGAACATACAGAGCACGCTGCACCAACCAAACACAGGGCTAGGAGAATTTTGATACAAGGTATCCTGAACTAACATCATTAAACTGGGAATAACCTTCCCTTAAACAATGCTACTGCTCTAACCTTTCTATACCGCCGAACGTAAGGAACACGATGCACTAACCAAACACAGGGCTAGGAGACTTTCGATACAAGGTATCCTGAACTAACATCATTAAACTTGGAATAAACTCTCTCTGGTAAGACACCATCCTCCGTTATCAATTATAACAACCCACAATTTTCATCAATGTAATTATCCATCTATTAAATTAGATGCAATTTCCATCAATGTAATATCTACTTATTAAATTAAGTACAACTATATTCGAGGGAATTTTTTTGCTTTATTTCATGTCAACTATGTAACGTAACTTACATAGCAAACTAAACGAGCTCACGCAACCTACCAATGCCAACTATATCTATGTTTATATCATGTAAACATCCTAATATGTCAAGTCTATATTCTAATATTATTTTTATCAAATACGTTATCTATTTAACGTACTTTCCAAAACAACTTTGAACGTTAAATGTTTATTCTAAAACCCTAATTATATGTAATGTTTACATATAAAGTGAATGTTCAAGCCTTCAAACATGTGTACAAGTGATCAATACCTAATATTTGAATTATGTTTCCCTCCAAAACCTAATGTACAACTCCCTATAGCTCAATATACAACACAATAAAGCACGAATTAAAATAAGCTCATTTTCCCTCCATTTCTTAAGGCATCTTGTACCACATTTTAAACATGTGTTACAAACTTCCAATGCACGACATTTAAACTAGATTTCCCTCCCTTTTCATTACATATACACGTCCTAAATCCAAATTCGAAACCCTAATTAAACCCGACACCTTTTAAACCTATTTTAAACCAAGCTAGCACCCTTACACCATGTTCACCACCTTGCCTAGCTACTTGTCACCACCAAGCAACCACCCTAGCTCCTAGTCACCACCAAGCAACCACTCTACCACCTCTATCACCACCCTTGCTCTCCAAGCAAACAAACACCCCTCGTCACCCATGAAAACCGAACCCTATCATACCCCTACACCTCATACTAGTATTCCTTGGTTACCACTCTACATCCTTGGTCCCTACTCTAAGTTTACTTGGCCACCACACCAAGTAACTTGGCCATTACTCCTCCTTTTTCACTATATATACACGAACACGAACACACACATACACTTTCAATTCACTCTTAAACTTCAAACTACCTTAAAATCATAATCCACGCCATGTCCTAGAAGTGAAGTGAAGTCCCTAGATCAGTTAGAAGCCAAGGAGAAAGAAGGAGAAGCCTTAGAACTTGTCACAAAGTCGTACGAACCAAAAACCTCTATTTCGACCCATATTTAAGTTGTAAGTCATTACACTTGTTTTATAAGCTCTCCTACTATTTTAGAACTTTCATAAACTTTATTAGATCCTATATAAGTCTCTTGTTTAAGCTCTTGAATCACAAACCCATGCGTTTTGGTTTTCCTAAACCAAATGAACCCATTTTGGATTTTTAAGCTCACAAGCTCTTTTCATAAGCTATAAGCTTGTAAACGTTACTTATTTTAGCTTATTCTAATAAGCTATAACCTGCAAATTTGATTTCAAGATCAAAAATACAAAAATTATGGAATTTGGACTAAAAACGCAAAGTATTTCATGCAAAGGGGTATATATTGTAAATTCTTAAAACTTATAACTAGAGGGGCTGAAAATGTAATTATCCTAAAGTCAAACTTCAGGGGTTGTTTTGTCATACTTGAAAGTTAATGGTTTAATGTTTTAAAAATCTAATTAAAGGGTTAATTTTGTAAATTAATATATATCAAGGGTATATATTGTCATTTTGCATTCTTAAAGGTATAAAATGTAATATTGTTATATTAATTATAAAAATATATTTAAATATTATAAGACTCGTTTCTATTAAAACCCGATACATTTGTCGTAATCATTCATCGATCGAAACGCTATAAAACAATTATGTTATAAATAAAACATAATTTATCATCCGCTAGTTTTTGAAGAAACATAAAATGATAAAATCTTATCATTTAATCTATAACATATCATGTTACTAGAGAATTTCATGTGAAGGGTTTCATTTTGGTAGACGTTTTGACGAGTTACTGGATTTACGATTTAAAGTGTCCTAGCTCCTCAAACGTTTACTACATGACCTCTGGATTATGATAGCCCGAACAGTGATATGATATTTTCATAAGTTATCAAACCAAAAACCATTAAACTTTATAAAATAAAGTTTGTAATATCAACAATCAATCTAAGACTTGACATATTACCTCAAGTTGCGTGACAAATCCGTTTAACACCATCTGAGTCACTTTTGACATCAATCAACTACCTTGATAAGGTGAGTTCATAGTCCCACTTTTACATGTTTTCTAAACTTTGTGGGGAGATACATGCTATAAACCATGGATACAAGTATTTTTCTAACTGTATGCTATCATAATATATTATTACCTAAGTTTGCCTGCACTGCCAATATTTTTTAATCATGAACCATTAGTCACTTACGAGTGAACGCGAATATTGTGGATAGATCTATCGGGGTGTGCGACTCCCGTTGGTGTGCCTATACTTTTGGTACCAATAGCACTATATTTGATTATAATGGGTAACTTTGGCAAGTTACCTTTCATGAGGGCTTAGGTTCCTCCCCAATGTCACTATGGTGATTTCATGTTAACGTGTTGGTGTCATGAGCTTAAATGCAATAATACTGTTTACTATGATAATTGTAAATGCAATTACAATTATTACAAACTATGGGTGTATAACAACGTAACCCATTATTGAACTTGTATTCAACTATTATAACTTAAAAACCTATGAATTTCACTCAACCTTTGTGTTGACTTTTAAGCATGTTTATCTCAAGTAACTGAGCATCTTATGGCACGGAGTAGCATTAGACATGAGGACGTCCAAACCTGTTATCATTCAACTTTATGTTTTAAAATGTATTTTGGGACCTCCGTTTGTAAAACTCTGATATAATAATGAATGATAACTAAATTTTCCAAAACGTCTCTTTTGAGTCGTTTTCTATGATTATGACTGCTGATTCATGAAGTAATATCCCAAATTAGCTTCTGCTGCTATATGTCAAATATCGGGGTGTTACAGATTGGTATCAAGAGCCGCAGTTATAGAGAACAAGGTTAAAACCTGAACTATAGCTACTTTTTTTTATCCAAGAAAGTCCTCCGTGCCACTGCATTCCCGAATAGTATGCAAATGATACATAACTATTATACTATATAAATAATTATGTTATTTTCCACTGGGTTGTTACAGAATTATGTCTTCTCCTGACTATATCTACCCTATTATCGTCCCATCTGATTATGATATTGAGGATGATTTTTCCTCTATAAACTCTCCTAACTATACTTCGGCTTCACCAGACTATTCCCTAGCTTCACCGGGAAATACCTCTCCTGATCCTTCAGATGATTTAACTAAGTATCTTTTGGCCTCTCTAGCCATCTCACCTTTCCACGATGATCCATATATGAAAGTTATGCAAGCGTATAATAATGGTACTAGTAATGAATCACCTATTCCACTACCACAAGCTCCTATTTCTCCACCAACTATTTTGCCTCCATCTTTAATGTTTGATCCCCAAGATTTCTTTCTTCCTAAAAATACTTTACCACCTAAGAAGCGAGCCCGTTCCCGATCATCTTCCTCTACTTCTGCTCTACCTCAAGTGTTTGAGATTGAAGAAAGTTCTCATAAGACGCATTTGAAACGTCGTGAGGAACAGATCGAGACTATTCTAAATCACTTAGATGAGCTCCCTCTTGAGCGCATTGAGCACATAGAAGATATTATAAAAGGTCTTGGTAATGTTCGAGTAATCATACAACAAGATTTTGATCAACTAAAAACCAAACTTCATGAAGCCCATGCTCAGATTGCTAGATTTCAGAGAGAGCAAATAAGGCATGATGACGAGATTGTTCTTGCTCGCGTCAGGACTTCTACTTTAGAGATACTCATCGAGAATATCCAGGTTCGCCACCGATCAGATATGAAGAGTCTTCTGGACAAGATCCAAGAGCTCAAGAATCACAAGGGAGGACCATCAGACTACTAGACTAGATCTTTATCATTTACAGCTTTTGTTAGAATCCAACCACTGGATGTGTGGCATAAATAAAGACACTTGTTAAATTTTGACTATGTAAAATATATAAGACAAGTTGTTTATGACTTAATACAGTGGTGATTCCATTATACTTAACCGTTTATGATACCGATTCATGTATATCATGGTTGTCTATCCTATATTCTGTAATGCGATGACTCATATATGTATCCGGGATTACCATGGTTCTCTTACCATTCGATTTTTCTCGAACCTTTATCATGAATACCATTAGGTGGAATCATATGCACAATTCCTTGATTTCACCTACACCACTATCAGACTATCCTTTGATAAGCTATCTAAGTGGTCGTAGTATGAAATCACTGGGAAGTAAACTAGTCCCCAAGAAACCTAATGAGTCAGATGCTTATTAACAAAGAAATACACATCCTTTGATATTACATTATATTTTCTTATTAGAACTTGCATCAAACTTAGAATCCACACAATGATATGTCAAATAAATTTAATACCACTAAGTATGAAATTTTTGATTTTTATATAATGACTTGTGATATGACTATCATTATATGAATTCTTATTCTGTATTATCTTGTAAATGTTGATTGAATGGATCCTAAGAGGACATCAACATCTGCAGCACCAGCCATGACTCAGGCTGCCATCAGGAAATAAGTTGCTGATAGTGTTACCGCAGCTCTGGAAGCACAAGCTGCTACCATGACAAATACTGACAATATCAATAGAAACACAGGAGAAAGAGAAGCTCCTGTAGCAAGAAAATGTAGCTACAAAGAGTTTATGAGCTGCCAACCTTTCAATTTCAAAGGTACAGAAGGCGCTGTTGGCCTCATCCGCTGGTTTAAGCGAACTGAATCAGTGTTTTCCCGTAGCAACTATACCGAAGACTGCAAGGTGAAGTTTGCTACTGGTACTTTAACTGAAGAAGCTTTGTCCTGGTGGAATTCATTTGCCCATCCTATTGGAATAGAAGAAGCTTACAAGATTACCTGGGTTGAATTCAAGAAACTTTTGATAAAGAAGTACTGTCCCCGAACTGAGATCTAAAAGATGGAAGATGAATTTTACCATCTGACTGTGAAGGGGAATTATCACAAGACCTATGTGAGGAGATTCTAGGAATTGGCAACTTTATGTCCCACTATGGTGCCAGATTCTAAGAAAATGATGGAAGTTTTCATCGAGGGATTGCCTCAAAGTATTGAAGGGAAAGTTACCGCCTCTAAACCTCAAACTCTAGAAGAAGCCATTAACATAGCCCAGAGGCTAATGGATCAGGTAACAAAGCACACTCCAGTGCAAGTATCAAGTGATCACAAACAAAAGTTTAACGACAAAAGAACTTTCAACATCAACAACTACAAATATAACTATCGCAACGATAATAACAACACAACTCCTGTAACCACAACCACTACAATTATCACCAACCATAACGAAACAGAAGACGGGAAACCTTCAGGGCTTATGCTGCCACCCTAACTAAAAACAATGGGTATACTGGAAACCATCCCTTGTGTAAGAAATGCACTCTGCATCACACAGGACCTTGCACTGTTAAGTGTAATATTTGCAACAAGGTGGGCCATCTGACTAAGAACTGTAGAAACAAAGGGCCGGCCACTGGAAGTAATCTGCTACCAGTAACAGTTACTTGCCATGCCTGTGAAGGGAAAAGGCATTATGTAAATCAGTGCCGAAAGACCACCAACAGCAATGTCCAGGGAAGAGCCTACATGCTAAGGGATAGGAATGCTCATCAAAACCCGAACGTAGTCACGGGTATGTTTCTTCTAAACCAACATCTAGCTAGAGTATTATTTGATTCTAGAGCCGATAAAAGCTTCGTATCCATATCTCTTGCCTCTAAGCTAAATATTTCACCCATTACAATAGATACCTTTTACGATATCGAAATGGCTGACGGAAACTTAGTAAGCACAAACACCGTTATTCAGGGTGCAATCCTGACCTTGTTAAACCAACCTTTCAAAATTGATCTTATGCCGATTAAACTCGGTAGTTTTGACGTCGTCATTGGTATGGATTGGTTATCCAAGTATCATGCTAGGATCATCTGTGACGAGAAAGTCGTCCACATTCCCATCGACGGTGAAACATTAATCATTCAAGGTGACCGAAGTAAAACCCGACTAAATCTAATCTGTTATAAAACTGAAAAGGTATATATCCAGGGGATGTCAAGTTTTTGTAGCCCAAATAATGGAAAAGAAGTCGGACGAGAAACGACTAGAAGACATACCGGTAGTCAGAGAATTCCTGGAAGTTTTTCCTGAAGATCTACCTGGCCTTCCTCCCGTTCGTCAAGTAGAATTTCAAATCGATTTAATTCCAGGAGCGACACCTGTAGCCCGAGCACCTTATAGATTAGCTCCTTCAGAAATGCAGGAACTATCTAACCAACTTCAAGAGTTGGCAGACCAAGGTTTTATTCGACCAAGTACTTCACCTTGGGGAGCTCCTGTCTTATTTGTTAAAAAGAAAGACGGATCTTTCAGAATGTGTATCGATTACGAGAGCTTGAAATAACTTACCTGTTAAAGAATCGTTACCCATTACCCAGGATCGATGATTTATTCGACCAACTTCAAGGTTCGAGTGTCTACTCGAAGATTGACTTAAGATCAGGCTATCATCAACTAAGAGTCAGGGATGAAGATATTCCCAAGACTGCTTTCAGAACGAGGTACGGACACTATGAATTCCAAGTGATGCCATTTGGTTTAACTAACGCACCTGCTGTGTTCATGGACCTCATGAACCGTGTGTGCAAACCATACTTGGATAAATTTGTGATAGTGTTCATTGATGATATTCTTATCTACTCTCGTTACAAAGAAGAACACGCAAATCACCTGAGAATAATCTTGGAATTACTCAAAAAGGAGAAATTGTATGCCAAGTTCTCCAAATGTGATTTCTGGATTAGTATCGTACAGTTTCTTGGGCACGTGATTGACAAACAAGGAATTCACGTTGACCCCGCCAAGATTGAAGCAGTTAAGAATTGGGCATCTCCTACCACACCCACAGAAATACGCCAATTCTTAGGACTTGCTGGTTACTATCGGAGATTTATTAAAGATTTTTCAAAGATTGCAAAGTCTTTGACTGAATTAACCCATAAAACAAGAAGTATATCTCGGGAGAAGACCAAGAGTCAGCTTTCCAATTGCTAAAACAGAAACTTTATGAAGCTCCAATCTTAGCATTACCAGAATGAAACGATGACTTTGTCGTTTACTGTGATGCATCCCATCAAGGCCTGGGAGCAGTGTTAATGCAAAGAGAAAAAGTTATTGCATATGCATCCCGACAACTCAATCCTAATAAAGAGAATTATACCACACATGATCTCGAATTAAGAGCAGTAGTGTTCGCTCTTAAAATTTGGAGGCACTATCTGTATGGCATAAAATGTACTGTGTTCATTGATCATAAAAGTCTTCAACATATACTTGATCAAAAAGAGTTGAACATGAGACAACGGCGTTGGTTAGAATTGCTTGCAGATTACGATTGTGAGATTCGCTACCATCCTGGAAAGGAAAATGTTGTAGCAGATGCCTTAAGCCGAAAGGAACGAATCAAACCACTCCGAGTTAGAGCATTAGTTATGACCCTTCACCTAAAATACCATCACAAGTTCTCGAAGCCAAAACCGAGGCGATCAAAGAAGAAAACATCAAAGCTGAGAACTTACGAGGAATGGACAAAGCATTTGAAATACGTCCTGATGGAACCCGATGTATCAAAAATCGAAGTTGGTTACCACTCTTTGGTAATCTGAGGGACTTGATCATGCATGAATCTCATAAATTGAAGTATTCCATTCACCTAGGTTCTGACAAGATGCATCAGGATCTAAAGAAACTCTATTGGTGGCCTAACATAAAGGCAATCATCACTGAATATGTTGGAAAATGTTTAACATACTCTAGAGTTAAAGCTGAATGTCAGAAGCCATCTGGCTTACTAGTGCAATTGGAGATTCCTATGTGGAAGTAGGAGAGAATAACGATGGATTTCATCATAAAACTACCCAAAACCTCAAACGAACATGACACAATCTGGGTCATTGTCGATCTCCTTACCAAATCCGCACATTTCATCCCTACCCGAGAGACTGATAGTATGGAAACCCTTACAAGGTTGTACATCAAAGAAATAGTCTCCCGGCATGGCGTGCCAATATCTATCATCTCTGATCATGACAGTCATTTCACATCCAGATTCTGGCAATCATTACAAAGTACTTTGGGTACTCAATTAGACATGAGTACGACATATCATCCCAAGACCGATGGACAAAGTGAAAGAACCATCCAAACACTCGAAGATATGCTTCGAGCATGTGTTATAGATTTTGGAAAATGATGGGAAAGACACTTACCATTGGTAGAATTTTCTTACAATAACAGTTACCATGCTAGTATTAAGGCAACATCATTCGAGGCACTTTATGGTTGAAAGTGCAGGTCACCTGTCAGCTGGGCCAAAATTGGAGATGTTCAACTTATGGGACTAGAAATAATACATGAAACCACCAAGAAAATAGTTCAAATCCGACAATGCTTGCAAGCTGTAAGAGACCGGCAAAGAAGTTATGCCAATATAAGATGGAAGCCATTAGAATTTCAAGTTGGATATCGTGTTATGTTGAAAGTATCACCTCAAAAAGGTGTCATTCATTTTGGAAAGCGAGGAAAGCTTAACCCTCAGTACATTGGACCATTCAAAATCCTTGAACAGATTAGCCCAGTGGCATACAAACTAGAGCTTCCTGAAGAGCTCAGTAATGTCCACAATACTTTCCACGTTTCTAATTTAAAGAAATGCTTATCTGATGAATCCCTTGTCATTCCAATGAAAGAACTTCAGCTTGATGATCAGCTCAACTTTGTGGAAGAACCCGTAGAAATCATGGATCAAGAAGTCAAACAACTGAAACAAAGTCGCATCCCTATAGTCAAAGTAAGATGGAACTCTAAAAGAGGACCATAATTTACATAGGAACGCGAAGATCAAATTCGTGCCAAGTATCCACATCTATTTTCAAACATCACTTCGGCATTCAACTAAATCTCGGGACGAGATTTCTTTTAAGGGAGAGAGACTATAACAACCCATAATTTTCATCAATGTAATTATCTATCTATTAAATTAGATGCAATTTCCATCAATGTAATATCTACTTATTAAATTAAGTACAACTATCTTCGAGGGAAATGTTTTGCTTTATTTCATGTCAACTATGTAACGTAACTTACATAGCAAACTAAACGAGCTCACGCAACCTACCAATGCCAACTATATCTATGTTTATATCATGTAAACATCCTAATATGTCATCTCTAAATCAAATACGTTATCTATTTAACGTACTTTCCAAAACAACTTTGAGCATTAAACGTTTATTCAAAAACCCTAATTATATGTAATGTTTACATATAAAGTGAATGTTCAAGCCTTCAAACATGTGTACAAGTGATCAATACCTAATATTTGAATTATGTTTCCCTCCAAAACCTAATGTACAACTTCCTATAGCTCAATATACAACATAATAAAGCACGCATTTAAATAAGCTTATTTTTTCCTCCATTTCTTAAGGTATCTTGTACCACATTTTAAACACATGTTACAAACTTCCAATGCATCACATTTAAACTAGATTTCCCTCCCTTTTCATTACATATACACGTCCTAAATCCAAAACCCTAATTTGAAACCCTAATTGAACCTGACACCTTTTAAACCTATTTTAAACCAAGCTAGCACCCTTACACCATGTTCACCACCTTGCCTAGCTACTTGTCACCACCAAGCAACCACCTTAGCTCCTTGTCACCACCAAGCAACCACCCTATCACCTCCACCACCACCCTTGCTCTCCAAGCAAACAAACAACCCTCGTCACCTATGAAAATCGAACCCTCTCACACCCCTACACCTCATCCTATTATTCCTTGGTCACCACTCTACATCTTTGGTCCCTACTTCAAGTTTACTTGGCCACCACACCAAGTAACTTGGCCATTACTCCTTTTTTACTATATGTACACGAACACACACATACACTTTCAATTCACTCTTAAACTTAAAACTACCTTAAAATCATAATCCAAGCCATGTCCTAGAAGTGAAGTGAAGTCCCTAGATCAGTTAGAAGCCAAAGAGAAAGAAGGAGAAGCCCTAGAACTTGTCACAAAGTCGAACAAACCAAAAACCTTTATTTCAACCCATATTCAAGTTGTAAGTCATTACACTTATTTTATAAGCTCTCCTACTGTTTTATTACTTTCATAAACTTTATTAGATCCTATATAAGTCTCTTGTTTAAGCTTATGAATCACAAACCCATGCGTTTTGGTTTTCCTAAACCAAATGAACCCGTTTTGGATTTTTAAGCTCACAAGCTCTTTTCATAAGCTATAAGCTCGTAAAAGTTACTTATTTTAGCTTATTCTAATAAGCTGTAACCTGCAAATTTGATTTTAAGATCAAAAATACAAAAATTATGGAATTTTGACTAAAAACGCAAAGTATTTCATGCAAAGGGGTATATATTGTAAATTCTTGAAACTTATAACTAGAGAGGCTGAAAATGTAATTATCCTAAAGTCAAACTTCAGGGGTTGTTTTGTCATACTTGAAAGTTAAAGGTTTAATGTTTTAAAAATATAATTAAAGGGTTTAATTTGTAAATTAATATATATCAAGGGTATATATTGTCATTTTGCATTCTTAAAGGTATAAAATGTAATATTTTTATATTAATTATAAAAATATATTTAAATATTATAAGACTCGATTCTATTAAAACCCGACACATTTGTCGTTATCATTCATCGATCGAAACGCTATAAAACAATTATGTTATAAATATAACATAATTTATCATCCGCTAGTTTTTGAAGAAACCTAAAATGATAAAATCTTATCATTTAATCTATAACATATCACGTTACTAGGGAATTTCATGTGAGGGGTTTCATTTGGGTAGACGTTTTGACGAGTTACTGGATTTACGATTTAAAGTGTCCTAGCTCCTCAAACGTTTACTACATGACCTCTGGATTATGATAGCCCGAACAGTGATACGATATTTTCACAAGTTATCAAACCAAAAACCATTAAACTTTATAAAATAAAGTTTGTAATATCAACAATCGATCTAAGACTTGACATGTTACCTCAGGTTGCGTGACAAAGCCGTTTAACACCATCTGAGTCACTTTTGACATCAATCAACTACCTTGATAAGGTGAGTTCATAGTCCCACTTTTACATGTTTTCTAAACTCCGTGGGGAGATACATGCTATAAACCATGAATACAAGTGTTTTTCCAACTGTATGCTATCCTGATATATTATTGCCTAAGTTTGCCTGCACTGCCAATATTTCTTAATCATGAACCATTAGTCACTTGCAAGTGAACGCGAATATTGTGGATAGATCTATCGGGGTGTGACGACTCCCGTTGGTGTGCCTATACTTTTGGTACCAATAGCACTATATTTGATTATAATGGGTAACTTTGGCAAGTTACCTTTCATGAGGGCTTAGGTTCCTCCCCAATGTCACTACGGTGATTTCATGTTAACGTGTTGGTGTCATGAGCTTAAATGCAATAATACTGTTTACTATGATAATTGTAAACGCAATTAAAATTATTACAAACTATGGGTGTATGACAACGTAACCCACTATTGAACTTGTATTCAACTATTATAACTTAAAAACATGTGAATTTCACTCAACCTTTGTGTTGACTTTTAAGCATGTTTATCTAAGGTAACTGAGCATCTTATGGCACAGAGTGGCATTGGACATGAGGACGTCCAAACCTGTTATCATTCAACTTTATGTTTTGAAATGTATTTTGGGACCTTCGATTGTAAAAATCTGATATAATAATGAATGATAACTAAATTTTCCAAAACGTCTCTTTTGAGTCATTTTCTATGATTATGATTGTTGATTCATGAAGTAATACCCCAAATTAGCTTCCGCCGCTATATGTCAAATATCGGGGTGTTACATCAATTCACTCGGATGCCACTTGAAGAGACGCATAACTTCAACTTCTCTTTCATCACCAACCTGGTGAACATCTCTGCAAGGCTCTTTGTTCCAAGAATCTTCTACAAAGATAAGGACCCTTCACTTATCAATATCCGAACAGGATTTGCCTAACTGCAAAACTTTAGATTCTTCACAAGATGAATCGAACTCTTAGTATATCCGTCACAGTATTAAACACTTTCTGTCCGAGCTCGGTCTAACTTCTTAAGAAAATTCTTCAACCATATCAACTATCTGCTCGCTTATGCAACTGCCATAAACTAGACTTCTATAGTTAACATAGTGATACTCTTTTGTAGTCTAGACTCCCACTCGACTGTTGTTACACCAACTATAAGCACATGCTTCTCAGAGTATCTATCCTTCATCTTGAACACTAAGGGCAACTGCCACTTAGGCTTGTTGAACTCTGACATGTCAAAGCCTGTGACCAACATGTCATCAACCTTTAACAATTGTTTAATGCAGGATGGACCATCTTCTTAGAGTAGTAACATTGGTTTATGGCACATTACTCGCACCTTAACCTTTTGCATAAAACTGTCAAATTTTAAGTACCATAGCCTCGGTGCTTGAATCAGTCCGTACATAATTTCCTTCAATCTGCACTATAGGTTTTCTTTCTGCCCAGCTAGCTAAAAACCCTCGCTTTATTGCAATGTAGATGTATCATTCAAGGCTACCACATAAGAAAGCTCCTGCAGCTACAATACTCAAGACTAACCTGATTGTAGTCATCTTCACAATTGGAGGGAAGATCTCATTGTAGTCTACCCCCTGTTTTTGTTGGAAACCTTTAACCTCCAATCGAGCCATGTACATTCTCAATGCTATTCTGCTCTTCTTTGACCTTGAACATCCACAATCTTTATGATGCCTTCTTTCCTGCTGGTAATCTGACTAAGGAACACGTCTGGTTCTTTTCAAGTGAAACCATCTCTTCATTAATAGCCTTCTTCCACTGTATGGATTCTTTGCTACTCGAGGCTTCTGAATAAGAATCTGGTTCACCGTTCTCTGTCAGTAGAAAATAGTTTGCTGATGGAGAGTACCTTACCGAAGCCCTGGACTCTCTGGTGGATCTTCGTACCTGTAGAGTCTTGGAGCCTCCCTCCTTGGAGTATTCTCCGTCTTTAGAGCATTCATCATTTGATCTTCCACTATCCTCGAAGCTCTTATTGTTTTTGAACCCCTCACTCGTATTTGAGCTCCCACCTGGGCTTTGAGTGATTTTTGAACTCAACTCATGCTCTGCAACTATGTTATTATTCTCTACAAGGTTCTATGGAATGTCTACGAACACCACTTGACTCTTCTGTATTAGCTTCGTTAAGCTACTTGAATCTGTCATAGACCTGGCTCCATAAATCGAGTCCACAAATGTGATATCTCTGCTTCAGATAACCTGGTGACTCTTCGTATCTCGAAAGCTGTATCACACTTCATCTGAACCGATGCCTATAAATGTACATTTCACGGCTTCTCCGCAAGCATCTTTCACCTTAACGAATGAGTCACAACCAAATACCTTCAAGTGTGTGAGACTTGTATCCTTCCCTTGCCATTCCTCCTCTAGAATATGCAGCCCTATTAGAACGTAGGGTATGCGATAGATTAAGTAGGTCGTACTAACTGAATCTGCCCATAATATCTTCGGAGCCTCTACATGAATCCCCGTGCTCTCTGCTCTAAATGTTCGGCTCAATCTTTTAGCAACACCAAACTGTAGAGGTGATTCTGGGACCATTTTCAGCATCACAATCCCGTTCTCGACACAAAACTTAATCGGTCAGCTACTATACTTTCCACCATTATCAAACTTCAAACACTTCACTTGAAGGTTTACACTATACCTACCACAACTCCTGCTGCAGTCTTTGATAACAGTATTATAATAGCGGGATCCTCAGATTGATGCAATAAATGTTGGGCCATAGCCTTCTGTGTGACCTTGCTCTAACCTCTGCAGTTCCCTTATATTCACTGACATCATGAAGGAAAGATTCTTTTGCTTTCCTAAACCAACTGGCTTACAGAAGTAGATATCTACCTTCCGTACATCTAGAACGTTGCCTTTGGAAGCTAACATGCTCATACAAATCCTGCTCATATCACCAAGTCTTTGGTGTTACACAGCTTCACTGCCACTACCATTAATAATTACGTCAATCCCCTCGGGGTGTACCTCAACCATATACAGGCTTCCACACTTGTTCCCATGAGCTACCACCAAACTACCTTTAGCAACCTTCCATTGCTGGTCTCCGATACCTACGTGGTAACCTTCCTCATCAAGCTGCCTAGCTGAGATTAACCTTCTCTTTAGGCCTGGAATGTACCTAACATCCTTCAGAGTCCAACTTGTACCAACATAAGTTTTGAGGACAACATCCTCAACGCCTGCAATGTCAAGAGTCTTGTCATCTGCTAATTGAACCTTACCGGAGCGTAGCTTGAACCTTTCTAACTCTTCTTTGCAATAGGTAGCATGGAACGATGCACCAGAATCCATAATATGATCCTCAACCGTATTCTCAACACAATATACCAATGCGTCATCAGAATCTCTAGCTGCCTGGTTAACCTCCTTATCCCTGGAGGCTACAAGCTTTGAACACTAATTCTGAAAGTGGCCCTTCTGGTTGCAATTCTAACACGTGATATTCTACATGTACTTTATCTATCCTATCTTCCATGATTTCAACTTGTTTTTGTTCTGCTTTCTGCCCCTTGTCGTACCATCTGCCCCTTATATGTCCTCTGCACTTAACAAGGAGTTTGAGTACTCTCTAGATGTAACACCCCCAAAATCGGGTTGCAGCGGAAAGGTAACAATAGGGTGCTACGTCAAAGTACAAAAATCAAGATATAGAAAACGACCTTAAATGGACGTTAAAAATAAGATTCATTCAATGTCATTACAAAAGATTAGAGTTTTCACGTTAGGTTATAGACTAGGTTTTGAAAATGACCCAGTCCCTATAACCTTGGCTCTGGTACCATCTGTAACACCCCCAAAATCAGGTCGCAGCGGAAAGGTAACAATGGGGTGCTAGTATTTGTGTGATTCAGATATTGTGTAGATCCGATTGTGTAGATCTTGTGAGTGTGTATATCTTGTGAAGTGGTAGATTGGTTCTAGCTAAGATTAGGACTCAACATTTAGCTTAGTGTCGGAAAATAACGTAAGCGACGTGTAAACGGTTTTCTCCGCCTAAAGGGAGCTTGTTGACATAGTGAAATCTCAAGTCGGATACTCGGGGTAGAGTAGGCGAAAGAGGTGCTTCGTAGCCGAACCTAGTATTAAAATCTTGGTCGTCTTGGTTTGGTTTGTTTCTTTCCCTTTTCTCTTTTACATTTCTTATTGTTGTTATCATGTTTTAAGTTTAGTTAGTTATGCTTGTTCCATACTGGTGATTGATTTGTCCAATAACTCGGATCTATAGATTTTTGAAAGTAAACTTTTAAAACGTAAAACAAACGTGTAAACTATTCAACCCCCCCTTCTAGTTTCCACATTGTTCAACAATATGAACAATTTATGATTCCGGAAGAGGAGTCAATAGATAATGCATTTGCTAAATCTAACACTATTATTACTAGTCTAAAAGCACTTGATGAAGGTTTTTCTAGCAAGAATTGTGTTAGGAAAATTTCTTTTAGGGCATTATATCCAAAATGGCGCGTGAAAGTCACGACGATTGAAGAATCAAAGAATCTAACAACCTTACCTCTTGACGAACTAATTGGAAACTTGAAAGTTTATGAAGAAGTAATAAATAAAGATTCGAATAACGGTCTAAGGCAAGAAAAGAACAAAGTAGAATCTTGGATTTATGTTGAAAAAGGAAGTAAAGGTGATGAAGATAGCTCAGCTCGCGATAGTGTGAAGACGAAGAGTATGCTATGGCCGTAAAGGAATTCAAGAAATTCTTCAAGAGACGAGGAAGATTTGTAAGACAACCACGAGGCGATAGAAAAGCATTCCAAAGAAGTAGAAATGATAGTTATGGTAAAAGTGAAAGAAAATGTTTTAGATGTGGTGATCTAAATCACTCATTGGAGAATGTTCAAGCGCCAAAAGAACAATGATCAAGAGCATTTTATTAGAGGAGCATGGCTTAGCGACAAAGGAGAAGATGAAGTGGAAAAGACTCAAGATGATACTGTCTTGTAGCTCAAGTGTCCGATGGTAATATGCTTAGAATAAAACTTGGAACCCGATGAGTGGATTAAAGATAGTGGATGCTCAAAACACATGACCGGTAATCGAAAGTTGTTTTCTTCATACAAAGCGTACAACGGAGGAAACGTAATTTTTAGGAGCAACTTGCGCGGTAAAATCATAGGCAAAGGTACGATTTCTCAAGACTCCCTAATAATTGAAAATGTTGAGCACAGTAGTGATTAACTTAAGTATAACTTGCTTAGTGTAGGTCAAATATGTGATAATAAATGCAAAGTAATATTTACCGAACACGATAGCGAAATAATCAAAGACGAAAAGGTTATAGGTAAAGGAATTAGGAAAGGAGGAATATATGTAATGAAACTAGGAAATAAACCGGAAGACAAAATATGCCTTGCAACATTAGACGAAAACTCCACACTATGGCATAGGAGATTAGGTCACGCTAATATGCAACTAATTCAATCATTAGCATCTAAGATAAAGATTAGTTAGAAATCTACCCAAACTTAAATACGACCGACATTTTTGTGATGCTTGCAAAATTGGAAAGCAAGCTCATGCAAGTCACAAGGCTAAAAATATAGTTTCAACAACTAGATGCTTAGAACTACTTCACATGGATTTGTTTGGCCCTTCCGCCATACGAAGCTATGGAGGGAATCGTTATACCTTAGTAATCGTAGATGACTATTCTCGATTCACATGGACTAGATTTTTAGCAAATAAAACCGAAGCCTTCAAAATATTTAGCAAAATGATCCAAAACAAATTAGGATGTTCCATTGTATCAATTAGAACGGATCATGGTCGGGAATTTGATAATGAAGTACAATTCGGAAACTATTGTGATTTAAATGGGATATCTCACAATTTTTCTGCTCCTCGTACTCCACAATCTAATGGGGTAGTAGAAAGAAAAAATCACACTCTACAAGAAATGAGTAGAACCATGTTAAATGAACAATCCATTCCTCAAAAATTTTGGTGTAATGCGGTCGATACGTCAACCTATATAATTAATAGAGTTTCCATTAGACGTATTTTAGGAAAAACTCCATACGAGTTGTTAAGAGGTAGGAAACCAAACCTTAACTATTTTAGAGTATTCGAAAGTAAATGCTTTATTCTTAATACAAAAGATTACCTCACCAAGTTCGACCCAAAGTCGTACGAAGGTGTTTTCCTAGGATATTCACAAAATAGTAAAGCTTACATAATACTTAACCAAACAAAACATTTGAAAGTTGAAGAGTCGTTGAATGTAACTTTCGATGAAACTCCTCCCCCGCCTAAAACATCACCATTGGAAGATGATGAGTTAGTCGAAGAAGAAGCTATTGAGGTTAGTAAAACAAAACCCATAGGCAATGATCTTGAAGACATTTCATTAGAAAATAATCAAATTGTAAATATTAAAGAATCTAAAACTCATCCCCTTGAAATATTATTTGGTAATCTAAATCAAAGAACTTTAGTCGCAAAGCTCTCAAGATCAAAGCAATTTTCTTTTGTTTATTGCAACAATAGAACTAAAAATATAAATGAGGCATGAAAAGATGAAATTGGGCAATGGCCATGCAGAGGAATTAAACCAATTTAAACTAATGATTACTATCCCATTGTTGGGGTACTAGTCCAAATCCCATGGATATGACCATTATAGGAACAAAATGGGTATATAGAAATAAACTCGATGAAAATGGCGTCGTAACTAGAAACAAAGCTAGGTTAGTCGCCCAAGGTTATAATCGACTAAGATAGGAATTCGATTATGATGAAACATGCACCCGTGCTAGACTAGAGTCTATAAGAAATTTCTTTTAGCTTATGCTTGCGCACTAGGACTTTAAGTTTTATACATATGGATGTGAAGAGTGCATTCTTAACGTTTATCAATGAGAGGTTCGTGGCACAACCTCTGGGATTCATTGACTTCGCAAAACCTAATTATGTCTATAGACTTAAGAAAGCTCTTTATGGTCTAAAACAAGCCTCAAAAGCTTGGTATGATCGATTAAAAGCCTTTCTTATTAAACATGATTACTCCATGGGAATGGTAGATAACACACTCTTTACTAAAAAGAAAGACTCCAACCTCGTTATTGTCCAAATATATGTTGATGACATTATATTCGGATCAACTTGTCAAGAAATGTGTGATGACTTTGCCAAGATCATGCATGATGAGTTTGAAATGAGTATGATGGGGGAACTAAATTTTTTCTTAGGATTACAAAATAAAAACAATTAGATGATGGAATGTTTTTTAATCAATCAAAATTAATATTGAGGAACAATACTTAAGAATTTGGACTCGAAGACTCTAAGCCAAAAAAACCCTATGTCTAATGGGAATCACCTAAACTCATGAGAGACGAATAAGGTGAGTCCGTAGATAATACCAAATATAGAGGCATGATAGGTAGTTTATTATACTTAATGACAAGTAGACCCGATATCATGTTTAGTGTTTGCCTTTTTGCACGCTTTCAAGAGGATCCCAAAACCTCTCACCTAGAAGCAGTTAAACGTATCTTCCGATACATTAAAGGCACTACGTATTGAGGATTATGATATCCTAAAGGGATCCAGCTAAGAAACAAAAGTGTATGCGGATTAGGATATGCGGGGGATTATGTAGATCACAAGAGCATGTGGTGTTTGGCAAAGTTTATGGGATGTTGCCTAACATTTTGGTTTTCGAAGAAGCAAACCGCTCTTGCCATCTCCACAATTAAACGGACTATGTAAGCGCGGAAAGCATTCAACAAGCTCTATGGATGAAACAAGCTCTCATAGACTATGGCGTTAGGTTAGACGACATTCCAATAATGTGTGATAACAAAAGGGCTATAGACTTAAGTAAGAATCCCGTTCAACACTCACGAACAAAAACACATTAAAAATTCGTCATCACTTCCTTCAAGATAATGTTCAAAGGGAATATCTCTATAGAAAGGTCTCATCGGAAGACAACATAGCCGATATTCTAACTAAACCACTTAAACGTGAGCCATTTAACTACTTACGTATAGGTCTAGGAATGATAGAACAAATTGATTAAGTTTTTGGCATAATAAAGAAATGATAATCATCAATAAATTGTTTGTCAAAAATCTGAGAAATTTTTTCTCAACAGGTGGCGGCCCCCTTAATTCATAAAGGGCGGCCCCCTTAATTTTAAGGGGACCACCCAGACTTTAAGGGACCACCCACCTGACTGCCTAATTTTTTTTCCTGTGTCTAGGTTTCTATTTTACACAAAAACATAAGATTGGGAAAAAGTCATTCATAAGCAATACTTTACAAATTCTTTCTATCTAAATGCATATCTCATTATACATATACAAAAATAGTCCAATCTATTATTTTTTAAAAAAGTCTCACAACTAGGAGCACATAAAAATCAATTTTTATATATTGTTGAGATATATGCTTAAAAACATTTTTCACTATGCATAATGTCTTTTAATTGTTTTCTATGGTATATAAATCTAATATATATTTTTTCAACAATTCTTGATGAGCAAAATTAAATCAAGGAGTACTTTGATTATTTCTTAGGTTTTACATGTCTTAGTGTCGAAATAATCGCTACTCTCATTGTGTATTAGGCACACACTTGATTTGCAACAAAAGTTCGGATTCGTTTAGAGTTTCCTTATATCTTTGAATCAATGGACATAATTTCGGCAATAAGAGGGTATATGTGATGTTGTTGACCAATTTTTATGTATTGGGTATAAATGTGGGTATTTGTTGAAGCGTAGAAAAGTTTTTTGGGTTCCGGGAGTGCCTAAACGCATTTTATCGCGAAACGTATACACTTTACGTATCCGATAAAAATAAAATGAACAAAGTTAATTATTACTTTCAAAAAAAAATGTTTTTATCGTTGGTAAAATGTTATCGTTTAAGTGGGTCAATCGTCTCGTAAAATAATATTTATAAATTTAAAACTCATATAAATATTATATAAATGATTCTAAAAATGTTTTGCCAAAAGTTTTATTAAAAACGAACCAACACTATTCATGTCAGGAAATAGTGTATAAAAATCATATTTCTCTTGTTTTATTTCGTTAAGTGAAAATTTTTAGCTTACGCGATTTAATTATGTGATGAGAATTAAAGTAAACGCGCACGAGAGAGAAAAAAAATAAATAGTGAATTTAATGACGTCGTTCATTGATCAAAAATACGGATTATTACACTGGATGTCTTCCTATGGATTTCTTCAACAATGAATCAAATCTCGAATCCATTTGAACGTTAGCTTAGTAGTTCTACACGAACCACTAACTGCTGTAACAATGCTTGACCAACTCTAGGGATACAAAGATAATAATAACAAAGCCTTCATACCTGTAGGTTTGGCTTTTGCCAAATGCTCCTAAAGCTTATTCTAATATAGAGAGTCTTCGATCTATATCTTACAAAAACCAAAATCATAACCATCATACTATCAATCTTTATCTTACCGTCTTCTGCTATTATTTATCGTAACCTGGTTCTGATACCACTTTGTTAGGGTATATGACACCTGCACACACCTCTGTATAGACCTCTATATGGTATATAGCTCCCGCACACACCACTCAAACAAACAAATAATACAAACAAGGCTTACAGAAAGTAAATGCGAAATATAATCAACACAAGATATAACGTGGTATCCACGACTATGATAGTCGTGGCAGTCCACGGGATCAAACCAGAGATATATTATTAAGCTCTGAGCTAAACTGCTCAGGCTCGTGCCAAACTGCATGATCGTGCCAACTGCATGACCTGTGCTAAACTGCACGACTCGTGCCAAACTGCACGACCCGTGCTAAACTGCATGGGGTATAAACACATACCTAGATCCTAGTTTACAATTACAATGAGAGGGGTATTTATAAGTGTGAAACCCATCTTCAGTTTACTTATTCTACCGATGTGGGATTGGGTTTGCACCTAACACCTTACACAATGTACCTCCTTATATTTGTTGTTCCACACATTCCCATATAGGCTCCTATACATCACAACACAACATTCTCACCCAAATATTCCTTATTCAGTCTCTTCTTTACTTCTACACTCACTCACACATTCATTTGAATTCAAATAACATATACATGCACACACTTAAAGCTTCCTCTATAATCTTCACACACACACAGACACTCAAACACTTCTACATTTCAAATTCAAATCCTCACACACTTCACTAATATTCTCTTACATACTCTGCCAAGTCACCACTTTACCTTAACGTTCAAATTTCAAATTTAAATTTAAATTAGGAGGCTCCTATTCATCACATAAATTCCAACTCATGACAACTCATACACACCTCATCTCTTCAATTTGAATTTGAATTTCAAATTCTCCCTTTCATAACATCTACACTTTCTCACCAAACAAAAGAATATACCTTTGACATATTCTTTCTTTCCTAACTATGTCAACTCACTCACTCAACCATGATTAGTTTCTAACCAAGCCAATTACATGTGAGGAATACCTAAACATACCCTTTGTCTAATGGTTCTTTTCTATCTCCTTGAAATTGGACACACATCTCCAAAATCTCTTTTAAACACTTCACAAATGTTTTTATCAAAAGACTATTTAACTTGATTAACCTAGAGTATAAGAAGAATGAAAAGGTCAAAGCGTGAAGTACAATTAGGATTTTAGCAAGAACGAGTATTTAAAACGCCAAAAACCCCAAAAACCAATGTCGGGTTTATGGCGTGCTTGTCACGCGCTAACGCGTGGGCAGCGCGCCACACTCCAATTGGTTTTTACCAATTTAGGTTTTTGGCCTTTATATACCCCTCATCGGCTTTTGTATTCCTCAACTCTTGCCATTCTTTCTTTATTCTCTTTTCTTTTCTCCTATCCTTTAAGTCTAACATCAAAGTGTTATAATCTTCTCTAGCTATCATTTATTGAAGAGACCATATCATTCCGCAAGAGAGGCACACAAGTACTTAATCCACACTTGTGTGTTATGTCGAGTGTCTTCTTTCTCATACCATTTTTATTAGAATCGAGTCTCTAGGCTAGGCTAGGGATTGATTCTTAAATCAACTTTCATTCAATTTAGTTGTAAAGGAAGTCTTGTATCTTAGTGATCAAGCCTAGATCATCGGTGATCTAGTTAGGGTTTTGGCATACTTCCAAAGGGAAGTTCGTAGTGGTCCTAGTTGATCTTAGTAATCCTAGAAGTAAGTCGAATCACGGGTTCCTAGGGGTGGATTTCAAAGGCGGAATACCATAGGGAGTAGCTCTTCTTAGTGAGCGCTGATCTTAGTGCATGTCGGTAGAGTGAAGTTATAATACGGGTTATAGTCCACCATAAAAATTATACTAGAGTAATAGTATCGGTGTCATGGATTCGCAACTGGATGTACGGATGGTCTAAACCCCCCACCCCGAACCAATATATATCGTGGTGTCTCTTTCTCTCTAGCTGTCTACTTATTGACTTTCTTGTTAAATAGATCATTACACCACTCGATCTCTTTAAGACTTGAAGTTTCAATAACTTCAAACAAGTCAAAAAGACCGTATTCACCCCCTCCCTTTACGGTTCTACAACACAAAATAAGCAGAGTTTTGTCTTCATCGCCTCATACAACTATTGTGATCAATAGAATCGTGGCCTTCAAATGCATCTTAATATTACACAAATACATATTGACTTATTAACAAAAAACATTAATCCACACACATACCTGGATTTGAAAAATAACAAAATAATTAATCGCCACAAACATCATCTTCATCATCATCATTACACATTAATCACCAATACAAACAAGAAGCTAAAAGTTTTCAACCAATTAGTTGTGTATTATGCACACATAGCCTCACTTCAACCTTATAATTGTATTTTGATCTTTTAGATATTCTTTACCCACCAAATGTTAGAGTAAAATATTGATCATATCCACGTGGTTGGAGTCTTTAAAAATTATCGTGTTTGTAAACTTTAATTCTTTCTCCAAAATAGGCTCAAGAAATTGATAGTACCAAATTTTGGAAAATATGTTGTTGCCATATAAATTGCGAGTTTGTTATGAAAATAATAATTTAGAATTTGATATGATCATTATATGAAAATTATTGTGATAGTTAGTAAGTAATATTTCGTATTCAGGGTTTGGTAACATGATTTTACATCATTAATATATAACATAGGTAAGTGTTTTAAATAAATGAGAATCATATATGGAAAAAAAATTGTAATACTCTATAAACAAAAAAAACTACTAAAAAGATTTAAGATACTCTTGAACATTTGTTATTCGTTTTTTTATTTCGTACATGGATAAGTAAACATAGTTTGATGATCATTCACTTCGTTTCTTAGCAAGTAAACGTTTCATTTCAAGATGTCCACTAATAAGTCCACTATTTTTCGATCTTCTGTGCAACCATCGATGAATGTTTTTGTCAATAAGAGTTGGAAAACGACGATGAACTAAATATATATATCCAAAGCACAATCAACAGGAAGCACTTCAAGAAATGAATTAAGGACTTCCTTGGTGTCTATCTTACGAAGGCTAAAATCTTCTTCCATCTGCACAGTCGATACTAGAAAATAATATGAAATAACATCGTTGTATTGGATAAGATGTTCCTTTACTAATGACTAATGAGACAATAATATGCTTTCCAAAATGACGTGTTTCGACGTCGCATATCATGTGTTCTTCGCCATCCCAATAATAGTAGAACACATTTGTGGTTATAATTCTAACTCTAAGGTGAACACAAATGTCCATTGATTCAGGAGGAGTAAACAGTTTACTTTAATAAAAAAACCATGACGTCAAAATAAATTAAGATGCTAAAAGAATGGCAAGACATAACCATTATGAAATTATTTAGAATCGGTGTATTAAAAAAATCGTGATAGTCATATACATAAAATGTAATACATATA
This sequence comes from Tanacetum coccineum, assembly GCA_026074375.1. Taxonomy (NCBI): domain Eukaryota; kingdom Viridiplantae; phylum Streptophyta; class Magnoliopsida; order Asterales; family Asteraceae; genus Tanacetum; species Tanacetum coccineum. The sequence goes on along the minus strand of BQNB010000866.1, from coordinate 57,122 downwards.
TTGGCAACACTTACTTGAAGGCCCTAATTCTTTGATTTTATTGAATTGCGAAGAAGCAAACTGGCATAATGTTTGTGAATGGTTTGATAAGGAAAATTTGTTTTTTTATAAGGTTATCAGTTGCATATTAGACTTATTTTTGCAAAGTCGTTACATTCTTTTTTGGTAAATTAAAATTGAAATTTGAAATACTACAAAATCACATCTTAATATAAATGTCAAATAAAAGTGAAATTTGAAAAAGCATAATAAAGTAAAACTTTTTTAACAATCTAAATAGTATATAAAAACAATTAGCATTTATTACTTGTGTAATCATATACGGATTAGATAGGATCATATACTCTTGACAAATGAACTTTTAAATGTTCAATTAATTTGATTATTATAAAAAAACCACGTATTATTGTGTCAGAATGTATTTTATAAATTAGTTGGTGTTTCAAAATAATTAATAGTGAACAAATACTGAAATATTTAGGAAAACAAATATTGATTGATAAAGATGATAGAAATATTTATCTAGTGACATTCATATCAAATTAAACATAAAACATGTTTTGTATTTGATGTATCAAAAACAAAATTAAGAAATTTTTCAAAGCATAAATGACAACAAGATAAAAATTGTCTAAGACCAAACCTGCCACATCAAATTGAATAAGAATTGTCTAAGACCAAACCGGCCACATCAAACCAAATAAAATGTGTCTAAGACTAAAACTGCCACATCAAACTGATTTTTTTGTCTAAGACCAAATTGGCCATATCAAACTGAATTAAATAAACCAACATAATCAAAACTGCGAATGTGATTATCATATATAGCGGCATTTGCGCCTAATCACTCTTTCTCCACGTTGACTTGCACCATACTTGTCTTTCCTCTTTTGGCCCTCACTTCTTTTTTGTTGTAATCATCAAGGCTAATCGCATTGCGCTTGCCGCTTCGTGAGCTTCCTTTACCATTAGGATCATCGTTCATCACCAATTTCAAATCATCAAAATATCCCATCTTAGAAGTAGTCTTTTCGGTCCATTTGACGGTTTATGGTGTCATAAATGAACTGTCACCATCTTGTTGAAATTTGTTATTAAATGTTAGGGTATATGTTTTTAATTCAGATTAAAAATATAAAGAAAATATGTTTAACATAACAATTTACATACTTGCTCAATCTCAATAACATTAACTTTGACCATTTCCTTTCCTTTTGTAGTAACCCCTACTTATTCGTCATCCTTTGAATTTAAAATAATAAAACACATTTTAGAACTTGCTACATATATTTTAGATTTCATATACTTCTAATATAAAAGTTTATACATTAATGAAATGAAAGCATTTACCTAAATGATGAAACCTTCTTTGAAAATGCCAATCATTTCTTGTCGTCAGACATTATTTTTACTTGATACACATGATTGTTGTTATTGATGTTGAACTCATAATAGACAAACCTAAACAACATCTTTTTACTACATATACATCAAACTCACTGGGTAAAAACATCTTCTCTCATCACCATGATATTGTTCCTTCAATTTCCAACACTGAATTTCATTCCAGTAACTTTTGAAACCTTGTTGTTCAAAATCACAAGGTGAGGTGAACAGTATTCTATCCTATAAACTACTACCATAGTTCTTATACCCTATAAATATATATGCTATCTGTAACACCCCCATAAAATCACAACGCAGCGGAATACCACTTTGGGGTGCTACTTCATAGTATAAAGTACAAGTCACAGTAAACGACCTCAAAAGAGACGTTAATAAAATGTCACATTCGATTAAAACTTCAGAGTAAAATCAGGTCCCAATAATTTATGACTTAACAAGACTACAAGATTTCAAACGTGAATCATTTTGTATATTTAAGGAAAAATAGTTATCGAATGTGAAGAAAACTGAGTCCTTGAGTTTTGTTGATATCCACGCGTCTCGAATGCTCCCAATGCTCAGCTAGCAAGATAATAACCTGAGAAAATACATGCAAAAACGTCAACAATAATGTTGGTGAATTCATAGGTTTAAGTAAAAACAGTATTGAAATAAATCGAGTAATATTTCAGTAAGAAAAGTAGCGTTACAATATTTAGAAGAATTGTTATCGAAATCCGAGTAGTAATTTAATAAATCAAATATGCCTAGTAGTGGATCACAAGGTATAAGATCAGCCAGCGACAGTATTTCATAGTATAATTCAACAGAATACATTGCAACGAATACAATGTATCAATTCATCTTTATTGCATTGAGCTCATGACACCGAAACCTTGACGTTAACACATATCATATGCATTCTTGTTTGCCCCCGAAGTAGGTATTATTGCCTTATACCTAAATTCTAAATACAAATTGTCCGTTGACTGGGTGCTCGAAAGGATTCGATTCATACCCCCGGACAGGGCTGTCAAACCCAATAGATCTATTTATTTGTACTAGCGCTCACCCATTATAGGCAATTAACAGTTCATGATGTTGGGGTCTTTGGCAATAGTGACTCATGCAGATAATTTCATAAGCGGGTCAGGCATACCCTTCAAGCACTTGTGTTCCATTAGAAAAACAAAGTATGTGTTCAAAACTCACGATTTTGTAAATAGATAATCGATGATCTCAAATCATATAGTAAGCACATCAAGCTTCAATAAATTCATGAGTAAACAACCAAGTATCAAACATGTATTAGAAATCATGTGGTAGGCAAGTAAAAGCTTTAGTAAAAACATTCATGTAACGCTTATGTAGTAGTAACCAATAAGTTATTCGGTAAAACAAGCATGTATTCTCACCCCAAAAATAGTTTAAGAAAACCATTAAAAGAGAAAAGGTGGGGCTATGAACTCACCTTGATGTTGCAGAGAAACTAGCAGAAATGCAAATAATAATCACAGCATAAATGGAGAACGGAACAGCTCGACCAAGAAGATGCAGCTTAATTTAACGGCTATATCCTACTACTTAGGATAATGAATTTGGGTTCCCCGATAATTGGTTACGTCAACGCGACACGTTGATAAAGGATTGAGGTTTCAAGTTGGATGAGTTTGGTGGGTGGTTAAATAAAATACACCGAAAAGAATACCCAAAGTATGTAATATATTCCGTATATATTACATATGAAAAGAAAACAATTATATATTTCATGTGGCGAATCATATAATAAAGACAAACAAACAAAAGAATAAGTCGCAACATATAATACTTTACACGTATTATTTAAGAAACGTAAGAAAATAATCGTAACAATATAATTTGACACGTTTTCGAAATTCACTTTACTAAATAAATAAAACCTTCTTGCATAAAAGTATACACACGTTTTAAAGTAACAAAATAAGTAAGAGATGTTTCTAAAGCCTTTACAAAAAGTTATGACTTAATTTCCTAGTCCAGGATTTATAAAAATAATATTTATAAATTAAGATTTTATTTTCTTGACGGGTTTTAGTTAAAATAGTTATCTCGTTTGTAAAAGCATAGTTTTCGATCTTTCACCCGTTTATTGTATATTTATAATTTAATAGTTTTAAAACTATATAACTTTGTCCATTTATCGGGTTTGTAATATAATAGAAGTTTTATTGAAAACTACTAAGTATAAGAATTTTTAGAAATTTCGGCATGACCTTGCCGTTTATACAACATTTCCCTTATTCATAAATTTCAATATTTTTCCACTCTTTATCAATCTATGTTGCAAACATCCGCGTGTTTTAATATATATATCTACGAAATCAAACAAACAATTAAAAGACAATGTATAACCAAACACACCCTTGGGTGTTAACTGCCAAAACAAACGCACCCTAAAGCTGTAAAACAGCGAACCAAACGCACCCTAGTGGGCCGTAAAGCGCAGAACCAAACACGCCCTTATGGGCTGTTAAACCCATACCCAAACACCTTTTTTCTGCCATAAAACACATAAACAAACGCCCCTTAGGGGCTGTTATATGCAAACCCAAACGCACCCGAAATGGCTGTAAAACAGCCATCTAAACGCCCCTGCTGGGCCGAAATCACAGGAAACAAACACCCCCTTTTTGGGCTGTTACACAGCCAAACGCACTCTATGGAGGAGGTGACGGGGAAGATGTGGTGAGGTGGTCTGTGATGGTGTGGTAGATGTGGTGGTCGCAGCGGCGGGGCTGTGGTGGTGGTGGCTGTTATGGCGTGGAGATGGAGTTGCTGGTCGTGGGGTCGTGGTGGTAGTGGTGTGGCGGTGAAGATGATTGGTGAGTGCGGCTGGTGGTGGCGTAACACATTATTGTATTACTTTTGTCGGTATTCATTGTGTAAAATCCTCACCATTCGATTATATATGTATGTTGGTTGTGGGGGGGTGGGGTGGGGATGCAACTAGGGTTGGTGGCGTCGGGTGTTTGGTGGCGTCGGTGGCTTGTTGGTGGTTTCTGGGGATGGTGATGGACAGCGGTGGTGTTTTGATGATGGCGGTGTTGTGTGGTAGTGCTAGGTTGGTGATGTGATGGACGGTTGGTGGCTCGGCTGTGGCTGCGAGGGGGTGGAGGCGAGTGGCGACGAGTGGGTATGGGGATCAGTTGTCGGGTCATGAGGAGGATTCTTGAACTCGCCAGAAAAGTATGCCGGAAAACGTTTTCGGCGGCGGCGGAGTGGTGGTTGGCGGAGGCGGCTGGCCGGAGAAGATGACCGGAGGTGGTGGTGGCTGCCGGAATATTTGAGAGAGAAAGAGGTGTATTGTGTGTGTGTTTTTATTTTTATAAAATGAAAAAAATGTATGATTTATATATATATATATATATATATATATATATATATATATATATATATATATATATATATATATATATATATATATATATATATATATATATATATATATATATAAAGTTATAAAATAAAAGTGTAAAGTGTATGATAGATGAGGGTAAATTTTATAAATATTTTCCAGGGACCTAAAGTGTAACTTTTGAGTAATCTTTTATAAAATAGTGGTTCGGGACTCGTTTGGGCGACTTAACGGATGATTCAAATCACGAAACTTGCGCCATTGTTTTCCAAATCATTTTTCCAACAAAAATGAGTATTTACTTGATAATATTTCATAAATATTTTTATAATATTTATAAAAATATCCGTTATTTATTTGGTAACCCGATTATGTCTCGTCCGAAAGTAAAAATAGAAATAAATTTTTAACCCGTATATTTGCGTTATCGACAAACGTTTTCGAATAAAATGATGACTAATTTATTAAATATTTTTATTTAATAAAAAGTGTTAATTAAATATAATTTAATTATTTTCTCGTTTCTAAATCTTGCGAGGGCAAAACAGTCACTTTCTGACTGTTTTCGGGTTTCGGTCAAAACTGAAAAGTTGTCAGGAATGTCGTTTTACATCAAATTGCTTTAGAGTCCGAATAATGAAAACGTGATTTAGCTGGTCGTTTTTGATAAGTCAGCTTAAAAATAAATAAATTTTATAAACGACAAACATGTAATAATAATTATAATTTATTATTTAAATATGTTCCGAAATTTGACGGTTGTTACAGTCTTCCCACCTTAAGAGAGCGCCGTCCCGGTGCTCAATTTGTTTTATTCGTCCTTGGTTTACTAGTGATTAGATGAGTGGATATACTTAGGTCATTGTCGAGGTTTCCAACGAAAGTTTGAATGAACAAAGGTCAAAAGCATCAAATATAAGCAATGAATATAAGCGAATGGATCAAATGTCATGAGAATCTTCCAAAGGAAGGATAAAATACATGACTCGAAGAAAAAGCCCTTGGAACGAAGAATTTAACAAGTCGTAAATTCTTGGAAGCGGTTAATGGTTCATTACTATTAGATTATCAAGTTCGCGGCGGTCGATACACATTCGGAAAAATCCATATAACAAATCACGAGTCGAAAGAAGTTCATAGCCCAAAGAATGATTCATACGGACGAACACACGCTATGTCGGATACACATAAGCCCACTCATTTATAATTTGTCACTTACAAAAAGAAGCGTCCCAATCCTTGTAAGTAAGAATTTATAAACTTATGGTTCGGCGGTTTATAATTTTCTTATTCAAATGAAGAGGCGTCCCAATTCGTTTCAATAAGACAATTATAAATCATCCTACTTAAGTATCGCCGACACAAAACACGATATTAAAACAATGTAACGTAAATGCTTGAAGTTAATCGTAAGAGATCAAGAAGAAATTAACCCATATATATAGGTATCCTTATATAATACTAGTATTGACGCTCAAGGGAGTATATGAGAAATCAGGAAGTACGCGAAAATCGAAGTGGTCAATATATATATAATTGACCGGATATTAGGTATTCTTAATACATCATAAGATAGACGTGAGAGGGTGAAATCATAGCCAAGTATTATATACTAATTATTAATGTAACAGCAATAGTGATGCAAAAGTGAGCATATAAGTTACCTGGGAGCAAGTGCGAGCGGATATCAGACAATGGTGAAAGACTCATAAATATTTTCGAAAAACGGTTATAGTTTAGGTTTTGAAAATGACCTAGTTCTCTATAACCAGTAGCTCTGATACCACTCTGTAACACCCCCATAAAATCACAACGCAGCGGAATACCACTTTGGGGTGCTACTTCATAGTATAAAGTACAAGTTATAGGAAACGACCTCAAAAGAGACGTTAATAAAATGTCACATTCGATTAAAATAAATCAGAGTAAAATCAGGTCTCAATAATTTATGATTTAACAAGATTACCAGATTTCAATCGTGACTCATTGTGTCTATTTAAGGAAAAAGAAAACTAGTTATACGAATGTGAAGAAAATGTGTCCTTGAGTTTGTTGATATTCCAGCGTCTCGAATGGTCCCAATGCTCAGCTAGCAGATAATAATAAAACCTGAGAAAAACATGCAAAAACGGCATCAATTATTGTGGTGAATTATAGTTAGTGTAAAAACAGTATTGAAATAAATCGAGTAATATTTCAGTAAGAAAAGTAGCGTTACAATATTTAGAAGAATTGTTATCGAAATCCGAGTAGTAATTTAATAAATCAAATATGCCTAGTAGTGGATCACAAGGTATAAGATCAGCCAGCGAGAATATTTCATAGTATAATTCAACTGAATACATTGCAACGAATACAGTGTATCAATTCATCTTGTTTGCATTGAGCTCATGACACCGAAACCTTGACGGTAATGCATATCATATGCATTATTGTTTGCCCTCGTAGTAGGTATTATTGCCTTATACCTAAATTCTAAAATATTAAATTGTCAGTTGACTGGAGTGCTCGAAGGTTTCGATTCATTACCCCCGGACTGGGCTGGTACAAACCCATAGATTCTCTTTATTTGTACTAGCGCTCACCTATTATAGGCAATTAACAGTTCATGATGTTGGGGTCTTTGGCAATAGTGACTCATGCAGATAATTTCATAAGCGGGTCAGGCATACCCTTCAAGCACTTGTGTTCCATTAGAAAAAACAAAGTATGTGTTCAAAACTACGGCTTTTGTAAACTAAGATCATCGATGATCTCTAATCTTATAGTAAGCATTCAAGCTTCAATAAATTCATGAGTAAACAACCAAGTATCAAACATGTATTAGAAGTCAGTGGTAGCAGTAAAAGCTTTAGTAAAAACATTCATGTAACGCTTATGTAGTAGTAACCAATAAGTTTGTTTAAATAAACGAGCATGTATTCTCACCCCGAAAATAGTTTAAGAAAACCATTAAAAGAGAAAAGGTGGGGCTATGAACTCACCTTGATGTTGCAGAGAGACTAGCAGAAATGCAAATAATAATCACAGCACAAACGGAGAATGGAACAGCTCGGACCAGGAAGATGCAGGGGCTTAATTTAACGGCTAATCCTTAATTACTTAGGATAATGAATTTGGGTTCCCCGATAATTGGTTACGTCAACGTGACACGTTGATAAAGGATTGAGGTTTCAAGTTGGATGAGTTTGGTGGTTGGTTAAATAAAATAAATCAAAAAGCACACGTAAAATATGTAATATATTCCGTATATATTACATATGAAAAGGAACAATTATATAATTCATATGGTGAATTATATATCAAAGAATTAACAAAAAATGAATAGTCACATGTATAATATTTACAATTATATAATACTTTACAAGTATTAAATAAACAGGAACGTGAGAAAATAATCGTAACAATATTAATTCGACACGTTTTCGAAATTCACTGTACTAATATAAATAACTTCGTTCTTGCAATAAAAGTAGAATCAGTTTTAAAGTTAAAATAAGTAAAATGCTGTTTCTAAGTTTTTAAAAATTAGATTTATTCCTAGTCCATGATTTATAAAAAAATATAATATTTATAAATTAATATTTTATTTTCTTGACGGGTTTTAGTTAAAATAGTTATCTCGTTTGTAAAAGCATAGTTTTCGATCTTTCACCGGGTTATTGTATATTTATAATTTAATAGTTTTAAAACTATATAACTTTGTCCATTTATCGGGTTTTTAATATAATAGAAATTTTATTGAAAACTACTAAGTATAAGAATTTTTAGAAATTTCGGCATGACCTTGCCGTTTATACGACGTTTCCCATTTTTACAAAACTCAAAGTTTTCCTCTTCAAACAATCCATGTTGCAAATACCTCATTATACATATTTTAAACGAAATCGACAAGTAACAAAAGAACAAGTAAAACCAAACACCCTATATGGGCTGACCCAAACACACCCTTACTGCTATACCAAACACACCATATTGCTGTTAAACAGGAACAAAACCCTAATGTTATGTTATCCACAGAACAAAAACGACCCTTTACAGCTGAACCAACACTACTATATTTGCTGCTAAACCTGATCCAAACACCCCTTACACGTCTAAAATACCATACTTAATAAAACTACAACAAACATAACCATCCAACTCTTAATAAAGTATAAAAAAATTTGAAGTGGCGGTAGTTTCGGTTGACTGTTGGTGGCGGCAGTGGAGGGGTGGTCGCGGTGATGTTGGTGGTGTTGGCTGTTGGAGGTAACGGGGGAGATGAAAGTGAGGTGGTTGTGATGGTGTTGGTAGATGTGGTGGTCACAGCGGCGGGGCTGTGGTGGTGGTGGCTGTTATGGTGATAGCAGTCGTGGCGGCTATGATGCGAAGGTGGAGGAGGTAACGAGTTGGTGAGGGTGTCGATGGTGGGAAGGTGATGGAAAGGAGCGGTGGTGTATGATGATGGCGGTGTTGTGGTGGTGGTGCGTGGGATGGTGATGATGATGACGATGGTGGCCGGTTGTGGCTGCCGGAGGAGGGTGTAAACCAACCCGCATCAAAAGACCAAAACAAGAAAAAAAAAGGAATAAGCTAAAACAAACAAACCATAATTTATTTAGTCTTTATATAAAAATATAACCAATCCAAACTCAAAAAAAATGAGTGAAGGTGGTGGTGGTTGTTGTGGTCTAGCAGCCGAGGTGGTAGCGGCTGTGGCGGCGTGGTAGTGACGAGGTGATGATGGTGACGTGGTGGAGAGGGTGGCGACTGAGAGATGGAGATGACGAGGTGGTGAGGGGTGCGTCGGTGGTGATGTGGTGACGAGTGGTGATGATGATAAAAAAAAGATGGTGTTCGAATGAGATGGTGACGGGGTGATGTGGTGGTGCTCGTTTAGAGATGGAGGGAGTGATGATGACGTGGAGGTAGAGGTAAGGATGTGGCGGCTGTTGGCCGGATATGGTGGCCGACGTGCGGCGGTTGAAGGTGACGATGGTGTCGATGTGGGGAGATGATGATGATGTCGTGGATCGGTGGTGGGTGTGGTATTATGATGAAGGCGGCGGCGGTTTTTAGGTGGCCAGAATTTTTGGCCGGAGACTCGTCGGAAAAGATGACGGCGCCGGAAAATAAGATGAGAGGAATTATGTGTATATGTAGGGTTATAACATTTGAGAAAACCCTAAATGCTAAACTATTTATACTTGAAACTTTAAAAACAAGGTGTAAAGTGTTTAATATTTGAGGGGGTGACGGTGTAAATTTATCACAGGGACTAGAAGTGAAATTTTTATAAAATAATGGTTCGGGACTCGTTTAGGCTACTTAACTAATGATTCAAATCACGAAACTTGCGCCATTGTTTTCCAAATAATTTTTCCATCAAAAACGAGTATTTACTTGATAATATTTCATAATCATTTTTATAACACTTATAAAAATGTTCGTGATTTATTTAGTGAACCAATTACGTCTCGTTCAAAATAAAAAAATAAAATAAAAAAATAATAAATTTTTTTTTCTAACCCATATATTCGCATTATCAACAAACGTTTTCGAATAAAATGATGACTAAATTTATTAAATATTTTTATTTAATAAAACTGTTAATTAAATATAATTTAATTATTTTCTCGTTTCTAAATCTTGCGAGGGCATTTCAGTCACCTTCTGACTGTTTTCGGGTCTCGGTCAAAACTAAAAAGTTGTCAGGAATGTCGTTTTACATCAAATTGCTTTAGAGTCCGAATAATGAAAACGTGATTTAGTGGTTCGTTTTTGATAAATTCTATGAATTAAATTATTTCCTTTTTCGTTTTCGAATCAAATAATTTAAAATAAATTTTATAAACGACAACATGTAATAATAAATATGATTTATTATTTAAATATATTCCGAAAATTGACGGTTGTTATAGTCTTCCCACCTTAAGAGAGCGCCGTCCCGGTGCTCAATTTGTTTTATTCGTCCTTGGTGTTACTGTGAATTAGATGAGTGGATATACCTAGGTCATTGTCGAGGTTTCCAGCGAAAATTTGAGTGAATAAAGGTCAAAGCATAGGATATATGCAATCGATATGAGCGAATGAATCAAATGTAATGAGAATCTTCAAATGAAAGGATGGAATACATGACTCGAAGAAAAGCCATTGGAACGAAGAATTTAACAAGTCGTAAATTCTTGGAAGCGGTTAATGGTTCATTACTATTAGATTATCAAGTTCGCGGCGGTCGATACACATTCGGAAAAATCCATATAACAAATCACGAGTCGAAAGAAGTTCATAGCCCAAAGAATGATTCATACGGACGAACACACGCTATGTCGGATACACATAAGCCCACTCATTTATAATTTGTCACTTACAAAAAGAAGCGTCCCAATCCTTGTAAGTAAGAATTTATAAACTTATGGTTCGGTAATTTATAATTTCCTTATTCAAATGAAGAAGCGTCCTAATTCATTTCAATAAGATGATTATAAATCATCCTACCTAAGCATCGCCGGCACAAAAACACGATATCAAATCAATAGATTACGAAACAACGTATACGATTCAAAAGCATAAAGAGAGTGTTCAAACTCGAAGTCAGATGATAGAATAGCTAGCGAAATTGACACACTACGCCGAATTTTAACATCAAAAAGAAAAAATGAAGCAAGGTCGCGTAAGTATTTCGGGGATAACCGCATCGCTCACAATATATCGAAGTAAACGAACTCATTAAGAAGTACCATAGTACTATGCACATATGTACGAGTATCTATATATAATACTAGTATTGACGCTCCAGGGAGTAAATGAGAAATCAGGAAGTACGCGAAAATCGAAGTGGTCAATATACATATATAATTGACCGATATGAGGTAATAGTAATATGTCATAAGATAGACGTGAGAGGGTGAAATCATAGCCAAGTATTATATACTAATTATTAATGTAATAGTAATAAAGAAGCAAAAGAGAGCATATAAATTACCTGGGAGCAAGCGCGCATGGATATCGGACAATGGTGAAAGACTCTTAAAATTTTTCGAAAAACGGTTATAGTCTAGGGTTTTGAAAACAACCTAGTTCGCTATAACGAGTGCTCTGATACCAATCTGTGACACCCCCATAAAATCACAACGCAGCGGAATACCACTTTGGGGTGCCACTTCATAGTATAAAGTACAAGTTACAGAAAACGACCTCAAAAGAGACGTTTAATAAAATGTCACATTCGATTTAAATAAATCAGAGTAAATTCAGGTCCCAATAATTTATGATTTAACAAGATTACCAGATTTCAATCGTGACTCATTTTGTCTATCTAAGGAAAAATAGTTATCGAATGTGAAGAAAACCGAGTCCTTTAAGTTTTGATATCCACGCGACTCAAATGCTCCCAATGCTCAGCTAGCAATATAATAACCTGAGAAAATACATGCAAAAACGTCAACAATAATGTTGGTGAATTCATAGGTTTAAGTAAAAGCAGTATTGAAATAGTTCAAGAAATATTTCTGTAAGAAAAGTAGCGTTACAACATTTAGAAGAATTGTTATCGAAATCCAAGTAATGTTTCAATAAATCAAGTAATGTTCAATAGTGGACCACAAGGTTTAAGATCAGCCAGCGACAGTATTTCAAAGTATAATTCAACAGAATACATTGCAACGAATACAATGTATAAATCTTGATTGCATTGAGCTCATGACACCGAAGCCTTGACGTTAACACATATCTTGTATGTAATTCATGTTGCCCCATAACTAGGTATTATTGCCTTATACCTAACTTCTAAATACAAATTGTCCGTTGACTGGGTGCTCGAAAGGATTCGATTCAGACCCCCGGACAGGGCTGTCAAACCCAATAGATCTATTTATTTGTACTAGCGCTCACCCATTATAGGCAATTAACAGTTCATGATGTGGGGTCTTTTGGCAATAACTACTCATGCAATTGATCTCATATTTGGGTTCAGCATACCATAAAGTTTCTTGTGTCCAGTTTATAAAACAAGCATGTATCAAACATGTATTAGAAATCATGTGGTAGGCAAGCAAAAGCTTTAGTAAAAACATTCATGTAACGCTTATGTAGTAGTAACCGATAAGTTATTCGGTAAAACAAGCATGTATCAAACATGTATTAGAAATCACGTGGTAGATAAGCAAAAGCTTTAGTAAAAACATTCATGTAACGCTTATGTAGTAGTAACCGATAAGTTATTCGGTAAAAAACAAGCATGTGTCAAAATGTATTTGAAATCATGTGGTAAAATGAAAAGCAAAAAGCTTTAGTTAAATACATTAATGTAACGCTTATGTTGTAGTAAACGATAGTTATTCGGTAAACAAGATGTATTTCACCCAAAAATAGTTTAAGGACAAACCAATAAAAATGAAAAGGTGGGGCTATGAACTCACCTTGATGTTGCAGAGAGACTAGCAGAAATGCAAATAATAATCACAGCACAACGGAGAATGGAACAGCTCGACCAAGAAGATGCAGCTTAATTTAACGGCTATATCCTACTACTTAGGATAATGAATTTGGGTTCCCCGATAATTGGTTACGTCAACGCGACACGTTGATAAAGGATTGAGGTTTCAAGTTGGATGAGTTTGGTGGGTGGTTAAATAAAATACACCGAAAAGAATACTCAAAGTATGTAATATATTCCGTATATATTACATATGAAAAAGAAACAATTATATAATTCATGTGGTGAATTATATAATAAAGACAAACAAACAAAAGAATAAGTCGCAACATATATTACTTTACATGTATCATTTAATAAACGTACGAAAAATAATCGTAACAATATAATTCGACACGTTTTCGAAATTCACTTTACTAAATAAATAAAACGTTCTTGCATAAAAATAATCGTACGTTTTAAGGTTACGCATTAGGTAAACAAGGTTTCTAAAGTTTTTACGAAAGAAATGATTTTATTTTCTAGTTAGGAATTTATAAAATAATATATTATAAATTTATATTTTGTTTTCTTAACGGGTTGTAATTAAAATAATTGTCTCTTTTGTAAAAGTATATCTTAAGACTATATATATTTGTCCTTTTTGTCGGGTTTCTAAAATATTAGGATTATAGTAAAAATTACTAAGTATAGGAATTTATAAAAATTTCGGCATGACCTATTCGTTTATAAAACGTTTTCCATATTAACAAAACTCAACGTTTTTCCCATTTTCAAAACAATCCGTGTTCCAATATATATATCTAATAAAGTGTATAACCCGAATAAATGAAACAAAACACAACCTATGTGTTGTTAAACGCAAAACCAAACGCTCTATATAAGCTGAACCCAAACGCCCCTTTAAGGGCAGATTATACCCATAACCAAACACACCCATAAGGCTGCTAAACAGCCAAACAAACACCCCTTTAAATGCAGATCCAAACGCCCCTTTGTGGGCTGTAAATTAGCAAACCAAACACCCCTTTTGGGGCGGTTAACCACAAATCCAAACGCCCATTTAGGCCATAAAATGCAGAAACAAACGCCCCTTACGGGCTGTTAAGTCGCAGCAAGCAACCACCCCTTTTGGGGGCTGCTGTCCACCGAACCAAACGCACCCTTGTGGCAGTTTTTACACAGCCAAACGCACCCTTGTGGCTTGTTTATAAACAACACCAAACGCACCCATTGGGTGGCTGTCACAGCCAAACGCACCCTTACGGGCTGCTGTCCCAAGCGCACCCTTTGGGGTGGTTAAACAGCCAACCAAACGCTCCCGTTGGAGCTGTAAAACACATAAACAAACACCCCTTTGGGGGCTGCTATTAAACGCAGAACCAAACGCCCCTTTTGGGGCTGTTAAGCGCATATCCAAACGCCCCTTGGGCTGTAAAACGCAGCCAACAAACACCCCTAACGGCTGTACAAACCAACGAAACATACACCCTTATATCGCTATTAAACCAACCCGCATCAAAAGACCAAAACAAGAAAAGAAAAGAAAAAGGAATAAGCTAAAACAAACAAACCATAATTTATTTAGTCTTTATATAAAAATATAACCAATCCAAACTCAAAAAAAATGAGTGAAGGTGGTGGTGGCTGTTGTGGTCTAGCAGCCAAGGTGGTAGCGGCTGTGGCGGCGTGGTAGTGACGAGGTGATGATGGTGACGTGGTGGAGAGGGTGACGACTGAGATATGGAGATGACGAGGTGGTGAGGGGTGCGTCGGTGGTGATGTGGTGACGAGTGGTGATGATGATAAAAAAAAGATGGTGTTCGAATGAGATGGTGACGGTGGAGATAATAAGGTGTTATGGTGGGCTGCGGCTGAGGTGGGTGGCCGGAATGGGTGGCCGGCTGTGGCTGCCAGAGGGGGTGGAGGCGCGTGGCGGCGAGTGGATATGGGGATCGGGTAGATCGGGTCATGAGGATAACATTTTTATAAAGTTTTGGGTTCGCCGGAGTTTGGCCGGAAAAGTGGCCGGAGAAGATGACCGGAATCTTTTCCGGCGGTGGCTGTGGTGGCCGGATTGTTTTTCCGGTGGAGAGGGGAGGGAGAAATGGATGGTGTGTGTGTGTTTATATTTATAAAATGAAAAGAAATATATAAGTTTTATATATATATGAAAAGTTATAAAATGAAATGAAAAATGTATAATAGTTTAAGGTTGATTGTGTAAATATTTCACGGGGACCAAAAGTGTAACTTTTAAGTAATCTTTTATAAAATAGTGGTTCGGGACTTGTTTGGGCGACTTAACAGATGATTCAAATCGCGAAATTTGCGCCATTGTTTTCCAAATCATTTTTCCAACAAAAATGAGTATTTACTTGATAATATTTCAAATATATTTTTATAATATTTATAAAAATGTTCGTTATTTAATTGATATCCTGATTATACCTAGTCCGAAGGAAATAAATCTTAACCCGATTATTCGCGTTTTTAATAAACGTTTCGAAATAAACGTTAAATATTTTATTAAATATTTTTATTTAATAAAAGTGATAACTAAATATAATTTAATTATTTTCGTGTCGGTCCACGTTGTTCTCGTTTCTAAAAATTTTGCGAGTGTATTTCGGTCACTTTCTGCCCGTTTCTGGGTCTCGGACAAAACTAAAAAGTTGTCTGAAATGTTGTTTTACATCAATTTGCTTTAGAGTCCGAATAATGGAAACGTGATTTAGTGGTTCGTTTTTGATAAATTCTATGAATTAAATTATTTCCTTTTTCGTTTTCGAATCAAATAATTATAAAATAAATTTTATAAACGACAACATGTAATAATAAATATGATTTATTATTTAAATATATTCCGAAAATTGACGGTTGTTATAGTCTTCCCACCTTAAGAGAGCGCCGTCCCGGTGCTCAATTTGTTTTATTCGTCCTTGGTTTACTAGTGATTAGATGAGTGAATATACTTAGGTCATTTGTCGAGGTTTCCAACGAAAGCTTGAGTGAACAAAGGTCAAAGCATAGGATATATGCAATCGATATGAGCGAATGAATCAAATGTAATGAGAATCTTCAAATGGAAGGATGGAATACATGACTGGAAGAAAACCCATTGGAACGAAGAATTTAACAAGTCGTCAATTCTTGAAAGTGGTTAATGATTTATTACTTATTAGATTATCAAGTTCGCGGCGGTCGATACGCATTCGGAAAAATCCATATAACAAATCACGAGTCGAAAGAAGTTCATAGCCCAAAGAATGATTCATACGGACGAACACACGCTATGTCGGATAACATAAGCCCACTCATTTATAATTTGTCACTTACAAAAAGAGGCGTCCCAATCCTTGTAAGTAAGAATTTATAAACTTATGGTTCGGTAATTTATAATTTCCTTATTCAAATGAAGAAGCGTCCTAATTCATTTCAATAAGATGATTATAAATCATCCTACTTAAGTATCGCCGGCACAAAAACACAATATCAAAACAATAGATTACGAAGCAACGTATACGATTCAAAAGCATAAAGAGAGTGTTCGAACTCGAAGTCAAATGATAGAATAACTAGCGAAATTGACTACGCCGAATTTCAACATCAAAAAAAAAAGGAATGAAGCAAGGTCGCGTAAATGTTTCGGAGATAACCGCATCGCTCACAATATATCAAAGTAAACGAACTCATTAAGAAGTACCATAATACTATACACATATGTACGAGTATCTATATATAATACTAGTATTGACGTTCGAAGGAGAAAATAAGAAAACATGAAGTACGCGATAGTCGAAGTAAGCAACGTATATATATAATCGGCCACTATGAAGCAAATAGTATGACGTCATAAGATAGACGTATGAGAGCGAAATAATAACAAAGTATTATATACAAATTATTAATGTAATAGCAGTAAAGAAGCAAAAGAGAGCATATAAATTACCTGGGAGCAAGCGCGCATGGATATCGGACAATGGTGAAAGACTCTTAAAATTTTTCGAGTGTAACACCCCCATAAAATCACAACGCAGCGGAATACCACATTGGGGTGCTACTTCATAGTATAAAGTACAAGTTACAGAAAACGACCTCAAAAGATACGTTTAATAAAATGTCACATTTGATTTAAACAAATCAGAGTAAATTCAGGTCCTAAATATTTTCTTTTATACAAACGTTACAAGAGTTCAAACATGACTCATTTGTATATTTAAAGAAAAATGATTATCGAATGTGAAGAAAAACCAAGCCTTTAAAGTTTTGATATCCGCGCATCCAAATGCTCCCATGCTCAGCTAGCAATATAAAAACCTGAGAAAATACATGCAAAAACGTCAACAATAATGTTGGTGAATTCATAGGTTTAAGTAAAAGCAGTATTGAAATAGTTCAAGAAATATTTCAGTAAGAAAAGTAGCGTTACAACATTTAGAAGAATTGTTATCGAAATCCGAGTAGTAATTTAATAAATCAAATATGCCTAGTAGTGGATCACAAGGTATAAGATCAGCCAGCGACAGTATTTCATAGTATAATTCAACAGAATACATTGCAACGAATACAATGTATCAATTTATCTTTATTGCATTGAGCTCATGACACCGAAACCTTAACGGTAATGCATATCATATGCATTCTTGTGTGCCCCCGAAGTAGGTATTATTGCCTTATACCTAAATTCTAAATACAAATTGTCCGTTGACTGGGTGCTCGAAAAGATTCGATTCATACCCCCGGACAGGCCTGTCAAACCCAATAGATCTATTTATTTGTACTAGCGCTCACCCATTATAGGCAATTAATAGTTCATGATGTTGGGGTCTTTGGCAATAGCGACTCATGCAGTTAATTTCATAAGCGGGTTAGGCATACCCTTCAAGCACTTGTGTTCCATTAGAGAAACAAAGTATGTGTTCAAAACTCATGGTTTTATAAATAGATAATCGATGATCTCAAATCATATAGTAAGCACATCAGGCTTCAATAAATTCATGAGTAAAACAACCAAGTATCAAACATGTATTAGAAATCATGTGGTAGGCAAGTAAAAGCTTTAGTAAAAACATTCATGTAACACTTATGTAGTAACCAATAAGTTTGCTTAAATAAACGAGCATGTATTCTCACCCTAAAAATAGTTTAAGAAAGCCATTAAAAGAGAAAAAGTGGGGCTATGAACTCACCTTGATGTTGCAGAACGATTGACAGATAGGCATCTAATATGCACAACACAAATGGAAGGCCAAGCGGCTCGATCAAGAAGTTGCGGCTTAATTTAACGGCTACATCCTACTACTTAGGAAAATGAATTTGGGTTCCTCGATAATTGGTTACGTCAACCCGACACGCTGATAAAGGATTGAGGTTTCAGGTTGGATGGGTTTGAAGAAATGTAAGAAAAATAATTGAAACAAAATCTTTCGACACATGTTCAGAAATCACCCATTTGATTAATAAAGAGTTCTTGCATACAATTAAACACACGTTTTAAAGTTACGAAATAAGTAAACGATGTTTCTAAAGTTTTTTATAAAAACTACGACTTTATTTTCTAGTGCGAAATGATAAAATAATATTTTTATAATTTAAATATTTCGTTTTCCTCGACGGTTTTTAGTTAAACGTTGTCTCATCGGTAAAAGTATTATTTTCCGTATTTATTTAACGAAGTTATTGTATTATTTCTAATAATAAAATCTAAAACATATAACTTTGTTCATTTATCGGGTTTTTAATATAATAAAAGGTTTAAATGAAAATACTAAGTATATAAGTTTTTATAAATTTCAGCATGACCTTGCCGTTTATATAACGTTTCCCATATATATAAATTTCAATATTTCATCTTTTCCATCAATAAATATCACAAGTATTTTCGTGTCCACTAATTAATAACTTGTCAATTTACATAAATGATAAATATAATTAAAACCAAACGCACCCTTATGGGCTTTTAACTACTAAACCAAACACACCCCGTTAGGACTGTTAAATGAATAACCAAACACCCCAGATAAAAGAAAATAACAAGCAAAACCATACAACCCCCCGGTTTGGCAAGTTTTACAGCGAAACAAACGCACTCCTTATGGGCTCCAAACCAACCAAAAACGCACCCTAACTGGCCTAAGACTGCCAAACGCAACCCTTGGGTGGAGAAATAAAAACAAACACCCCCCTTGGGCTTATATATAATAAGGAGAAACAAACACTCTTTATGGTGTGTTTTTCGGTCGGATAACAAAGAAAATAACGCGAGTTATAAAAGAAACAAAAATAACCACAAGCCCGACACCCGTTGGTGCGCTGTGGGACGGGTTGGACGACCAACCGAACACCACTTAGTGTGTTTCGTTAGCGAAACAAACACCCCTTCGGGGCTGTTTTACCACAAACCAAACGCACCCTAGGTGCTAATAACAAAGCCAAACGGACCCGCTGTGGTGGTCGGTTAGACCACCGAAACAAGCACAAAGAAAAAGTAAAAAAAAAAAACCCTATTCATGGCTTGCCACCAAAACCCCCCCTATGTGGTGGTGGTTTGTCGTGGAACGGGGGGGGGTGGGGGGGCTGTGGTGTCGGGGGAAATGGAGGGTGGGTTGGGTGGTGAGATGGCAGCGGTGGTGTTATAGTGGTGCGTTAGGGATTTGAAATGTGGCAGCGGGGTGATGATGGAGTGGAGTTGTGGTGTGCCTGCGGTGGGGAGGCAGCCGGAGGAGAGGGCGGCGCGTGGCGGCGAGTGACAAAGGGGATCGAATAGATCGGTTCACGAGAAAGCTTTTTGAAGTTCACCGGAAAACTCTGCCGGAAAAGTTTTCTGGCGGCGGCGCCATGGTGGCCGGCGGTGGGTTGCCGGAAAGAGGATGGGAGAGAGAATTGGTGGTGTGTGTGTGTTTATAAGAGATGTAAATGAAAAAAATATATAAACTTTTTATTTATATTAAAACTTTTAAAATGAATTATAAATGAATAATAAGTGAGGGTTTAAAAGTGAAAACTTTTTTTTTATAACTTTTTGATAAAATGCGATCGAGACTTCGTTTGGACGAACTTAACTAATGATTCAAAACACGAAGACTATGCGCCCATTGTTTTTTTCAAATCATTTTTTTTCAAACAAAAAATAGTATTTACTTTGATAATTAACAATATCATATAGATTTTATAATATTTATAAAAATGTTCGTTATTTAATTGATATCCTAATTATACCTAGTCCGAAGGAAATAAATCTTAACCCGATTATTCGCGTTTTTAATAAACGTTTCGAAATAAACGTTAAATATTTTTATTAAATATTTTTTATTTAATAAAAGTGATAATTAAATATAATTAATTATTTCAATGTCGGCACCACGTTGTTCTCGATCTTTAAAATTTTGCGAGTGTATTTCGGTCACTTGTATATTCCTTTCTGCCTGTTTCTTGGGTCCCTCGGCAAAAACTAAAAATTGTCTGAAAAGTCGTTTAACATCAAATTGCTTAAAGGAGGCCGAATAAGAAAAAAAAAAAACGTGATTTAGCTGGTCGTTTTTGATAAGTCAGCTTAAAAATAAATAAAAATTTTAAACGACAAACATGTTATAATAATAATAATTTATTATTTAAATATGTTTCGAAAATTGACGGTTGTTACAGTCTTCCCACCTTAAGAGGGCGCCGTCCCGGTGCTCAATTTTTATTTTATTCCCTTCCTTGTTTACTATGAATTTAGAATGATGGATATACCTAGGTCATTGTCGAGGTTCCAACGAAAATTTGAGTGAACAAAGGTCAAAGCATAGGATATATGCAATCGATGTGAGCGAATGAATCAAATGTATTGAGAATCTTCAAATGGAAGGATGGAATACATGACTCGAAGAAAAGTCATTGGAACGAAGAATTTAACAAGTCGTCAATTCTTGAAAGTGGTTAATGATTTATTACTATTAGATTATCAAGTTCGCGGCGGTCGATACACATTCGGAAAAATCCATATAACAAAGCACGAGTCGAAAGAAATTCATAGCCCAAGGAATGATTCATACGGACGAACACACGCTATGTCGGATAACATAAGCCCACTCATTTATAATTTGTCACTTACAAAAAGAGGCGTCCCAATCCTTGTAAGTAAGAATTTATAAACTTATGGTTCGGTAATTTATAATTTCCTTATTCAAATGAAGAAGCGTCCTAATTCATTTCAATAAGATGACTATAAATCATCCTACCTAAGTATCGCCGACACAAAACACAATATCAAAACATAGTTACGAACAACATTTCGATCAAAAGCATAGAAGAGTGTTTCAACTCAAAATGAGTTGGTTAAAGTAAATCGGCATATGGTGTTCGAGGGAGTTAAATTAAGAAATCAGCAAGTACGAGATATCAGAGTGATCAATAGTTATATAACGACTATATAAGTAAAACAGTACGGCTCATACGATAAAACGTAAAAAGCAAGGCGAATCATAAGCAAGTATTAAATACACGTTATCCATATAATAGTAGGAGGTGGGGGGGGTGGGGGGGAGTGGGAGGGGGGGGTGGGGCAGGGGAAAGAGGAGCTTATAGGGGGGGGAGGGGGGGGGGGATGGACAGGAAGCATGCGCGCGCGGATATCGGACAATGATGAAAGAATCTTAAATTTTTTCGAAAAACGGTTATAGTCTAGGTTTTGAAAACGACCTAGTTCTCTACAACCTGTGCTCTGATACCATCTGTAACACCCCCGAAATTTCAACAACGCAGCGGAATACCACTATGAGGTGCTACTTCACAGTCCAAACGCACAAGTCACAGAAAACGACCTCAAAAGAGACGTTTAATAAAATGTCACATTCAATTTAATTAAAAATATCAGAGTTAAATAGGTTCCATTTATAATGTATTAGAAAACATTGTCAAAACGTTTGTCAAATAGTACTCAAGTTATTAAGCCTTCAAAAATATATATATCCGCGCGACTCGAATGCTCCCAATGCTCCACTAGCAAAATAGTAACCTGAAAATACATGCTAAAACGTCAACAATAATGTTGGTGCATTCATAGGTTTAAGTAAAAAAGCAGTATTGAAATAATTTAAGAAATGTTGTAGTAAGAAAAGTAGCGTTACAACATTTAAAAGTGTTATTTCCGAAATCCATCCGAAATCCAAGGAGTGATTCAGTAAATCAAGAAGTATTTAAAAGTGGACCACAAGATCGAAGTAATGGTGGACTAAGTACATATTCCGAAGTCCAAAACAAGTAATGTAGACAAGAGAAACACATTCATCAAGTCTAAGTATATATTATTGCACTAAGCTCATGACACCGAAGCCTTAACTAGATTTTTGCCCCAATCGTAATATAGGATGCTTGCCAACACCCGGACACCTCTCAATGTTAAATGCACCCGATCAAACTAGTGACCCAAGTAAAGGTGGGGATTGTCAGTCCCGATAGATCTATCCATAACACTAGCGCTCACTTATATAGCAAATTAACGGTTCATATGAAAAAGGGACTTCACTCAATAAGGTAACTTAGGCATTAATAATCAGGCAGTAATCTGGATAGCATACACTTTGAAAAACACTTGTGTCCAATAGTAAAACAAGCAATGTAATTCACCCCGTAGATTTTGTAAAACAATTGTAGAAAAAGGGGGCTATGAACTCACAACGTATTGAAAGGTAATTGTACTGTAGTAAAATATACAAGTTTGTAAACGAGCATGTATTCCCCTCGCGGGTTTATAAAACATTGAAAAGATTGAAATGCGAGACTATGAACTCACCTTGATGTTGCAGAGCAACTTGCAGAAATGCACATAATAAGCACAACACAAACGGAAAACGAAGCGGCTCGACCAGAAGATGCAACTTAACTGAACGGCTAAGACCCACTAGCCTAGGATGATGAATTTGGGTTTCCCGATGAATGGTTACGTCAACGCGACGCGTTGATAAAGGATTTGGGTTTCAAGTTGTAAGCGTTTGGTGGTTGGTTAAATAAAATAAATCGCAAAACAAACGCAAAATATGTAATATATTCCGTATATATTTCATATATGAAAAGTGAACAATTATATAATCCATATGGTGGATTATATAATAAAGACAAACAACTAAAAGAATAAGTCGTAATATATAGTATAATACTTTACAAGTGTTATATAAGAAATGTAAGAAAAATAATTGAAACAAAATCTTTCGACACATGTTCAGGAACTCACTCATTAATTAATAAGAGTTTTCTTGCATACAATTAAAACACATCGTTTTTTAAAGTAACAAATTAAGTAAAAACGAGTTTCTAAATTTTGTATAAAAACTAGACTTTATTTTCTGAGATTGCGAATTGATAAAATAATATTTTATAATTTAATATTTCGTTTCCTCGACGGGTTTTAGTTAAAACGTTGTCTCATTCGTAAAAGTATATTTTCCGTTTATTTACGAAGTTATTGTATTATTTCTAATAAAAAAATCTTAAAACTATATAACTTTGTTCATTTATCGGGTTTTTAATATAATAAAAGGTTTAAATGAAAATACTAAGTATATAAGTTTTTATAAATTTCAGCATGACCTTGCCGTTTATATAACGTTTCCCATATATATAAATTTCAATATTTCATCTTTTCCATCAATAAATATCACAAGTATTTTCGTGTCCACTAATTAATAACTTGTCAATTTACATAAATGATAAATATAATTAAAACCAAACGCACCCTTATGGGCTTTTAACTACTAAACCAAACACCCTCGTTAGGGCTGTTAAATGCAAATCCAAACGCCCCTGATAAAAGAAAATAACAAGCAAACCAACACCATCCGTTTGGCAGTTTCAACAGCGAAACCAACGCACAATCCCCATAATGGGCTGCAAACCAACCAAACGCACCCTAACTGGCTAAGGACAACTAAACGCAGCCCTTGGGTGATAATAATAAAAACAAACACCCCCTTGGGCTGATTATACGCAGGGGCTGACCACCACCGAACGCACCCTTGTGCTTAGAATAAACCGAACGCACCCCGGCTGTCCCGACAACCAACCAAACAAGCTCTCCCCCGGCTGATATGAAAAGCAAACACACCCATGGTGCGGTAACGAAAACCAAACGCACCCTCGTGCGTTGACACAGCCAACCCGATGCACCCAAAGGGTTATAAAACCCAACGCACCATTTCTGGTGCTGTGACGAGCGAACAAACGCACCCTTGTGCATAGAAAAACCACACGCACCCCTGGGGGTGACGGTTGTAGTGGTGGCAGTGGTTGTGGCGTGATGATGGCGTCGGTGGAATGGTGATGAAGGTGAGGTGGCAGCGGGTGGCGATGGAGATGATATGATGGTGATGTTGATGGTGCGACGATGGTGACAGCAGTAGCGGTGGGGGAGTGGTGGTGATGGAGGCGCGTGACGGAGAGTGAGTAAGATGAGCGGATAGATCGGGCGACGAGGAAACATTTTTATAAAGTTTTGGGTTCGCCGGAGTTTGGCCGGAAAAGTGGCCGGAGAAGATGACCGGAATCTTTTCCGGCGGTGGCTGTGGTGGCCGGATTGTTTTTCCGGTGGAGAGGGGAGGGAGAAATGGATGGTGTGTGTGTGTTTATATTTATAAAATGAAAAGAAATATATAAGTTTTATATATATATGAAAAGTTATAAAATGAAATGAAAAATGTATAATAGTTTAAGGTTGATTGTGTAAATATTTCACGGGGACCAAAAGTGTAACTTTTAAGTAATCTTTTATAAAATAGTGGTTCGGGACTCGTTTGGGCGACTTAACGGATGATTCAAATCGCGAAACTTGCGCCATTGTTTTCCAAATCATTTTTCCAACAAAAATGAGTATTTACTTGATAATATTTCAAAAATATTTTTATAATATTTATAAAAATGTTCGTTATTTAATTGATATCCTGATTATACCTAGTCCGAAGGAAATAAATCTTAACCCGATTATTCGCGTTTTTAATAAACGTTTCGAAATAAACGTTAAATATTTTATTAAATATTTTTATTTAATAAAAGTGATAACTAAATATAATTTAATTATTTTCATGTCGGCCCACGTTGTTCTCGTTTCTAAAAATTTTACGAGTGTATTTCGGTCACTTTCTGCCCGTTTCTGGGTCTCGGGCAAAACTAAAAAGTTGTCTGAAATGTCATTTTACATCAATTTGCTTTAGAGTCCGAATAATGGAAACGTGATTTAGTGGTTCGTTTTTTATAAATTCTATGAATTAAATTATTTCTTTTTTCGTTTTCGAATCAAATAATTATAAATAAATTTTATAATCGACAACATGTAATAATAAATATGATTTATTATTTAAATATATTCCGAAAATTGACGGTTGTTATATTTAGTTCCCTGATTGACATCGCCCCAAGAGCGCGTCCCGGTGCTCAATTTGTTTTATTGTCCTTGGTTTTCTGTGATTAGGTATGGTCGATATGCTTAGGTCATTTTGTCGGGTTTCCAACGATAGCTTGAGTGAACATAGGTCAAATAGAATTGGATATATGCAATCGATTTGAGCGGAAATATGAATCACATGTAATGGAATCTTTCAAATGGATGGATGGAAGACTTGACTGGAAGAAGAAAACCCATTGGAACGAAGAATTTATACAAGTCGTCAATTCTATGAATGTGGTTAATGATTTTTTACTGATTAGATTATCAGTTCGCGGCGGTCGTTAAGCATGTCGGAAAAATCCCCATTATCAAATCACGAGTTCGAAAAGAAGTTTACATAGCCCAAAGATTGATTCATACGGACGAAACACACGCTTGTCGGTACACATAAGCCCAAATCATTTATAATTTTCACTTACTAAAAGAAGCTTCCCAATCCTTGTAAGTAAAGAATTTATAAACTTATGGTTCGGCAGGTTTTATTATTTTTCTTATTCATATGATGAGGGGTCACAATTCATTTCAATATGATGATTATACAATCATCCCCTACTTAAGTATCGCCGGGCACAAAAAATAACACATATCAAACAATAGATTACGGATGCAACGTTATACGATTAAAAGCATAAATGAGAGTGTTTCGGAATCGAAGTCAAATGATAGATTAACTAGCGAAATTGACGACGCGTAATTTCAACATCAAATAATAAAGAAATGAAGCAAGGTCGCGTAAATGTTTCGGATATAAACCGCATCGCTCACAATATATCAAAGTAAACGAACTCATTAAGAAGTACCATAATACTATACACATATGTACGAGTATCTATATATAATACTAGTATTGACGTTCGAAGGAGAAAATAAGAAAACATGAAGTACGCGATAGTCGAAGTAAGCAACGTATATATATAATCGGCCACTATGAAGCAAATAGTATGATGTCATAAGATAGACGTATGAGAGCGAAATAATAACAAAGTATTATATACAAATTATTAATGTAATAGCAGTAAAGAAGCAAAGAGGAGAGCATATAAATTACTGGGGCAAAGAGCGCATGATTATCAGAGAAATGGTGATGAATGACTCTTAATTTTTTTTTCGTAATGGGACTATCGTCTAGGGTTTTGCATCTATGAATAGTTCGCTATAACGAGTGCTCTGATACTACTATGTAACACCCCTAAAAATCACAATATCACAACGGAATACCACTTGGGGTGCTAACTTATAGTATAAAGTACAAGTTTACAGAGAAAACGACCTCAAATGATACGTTTATAAAATGTTCACATTTGATTTAAACAAATCAGAGGAGTAAAATTCAGGTCTTAAGATATTTTGATCTTTTTTACAAACGTTACAAGAGTTTCAAAACATGACGATTTGTGTCATTTAAAGAAAAAATGATTATCGTAATGTGAAGACAAACAAGCTTTAAAGGTTTTGATATCCACGCATCCAACTGCTCCCTTATTGCTCAGATGAGCAAAGATTATTAGACATGGGGAAAATACATGCAAAAATAGTCAGTTACAATAGTTCACTCTGATATAAATGTTGCCCGTGATATTCATTCAGGCGTTTAAGAGATTAAATAATAAACAGTATTGGAGATGTTAAATAGGTAATTTAGCATTACAGTAGAACCGAGTAAAATAGTTGCAAGTGTATTAACATTAGATTTTAGGTAAGAATTGTTATCGAATTACTCGAGGTAGTAGTTTAATTATAAATCTAAATATGCTAAGTAGTGGATCACAAGGTATAAGATCAGCCACAAAAGCGACAGTTATTTCATAGTATAAATTCAACCGACACATTGCAATGAATACAATGCGTATCATTTCTTCTTGCTTGCATTGAGCTCATGACACCGGACCTTGAGTTAACACTATATCATATGCATTCTTGTTTGCCCCCGAAGTAGGTTTTTTTGCCTTATACCTAAATTCTAAAATACAAATTGTTCGTTGACTGGGGTGCTCGAAAGGATTCATTTCATACCCCAGGGACAGGGCTGTCTAAACCCAAATAGATCTATTTATTTGTACTAGCGCACCCATTATAGGCAATTAAAGTCAGATGTAGGGGTCTTTGGCAATAGTGACTCATGCAGATAGTTTCGGTAAGCGTGTTAGGCATACCCTTCAAGCACTTGTGTTCCATTAGAAAATACAAAAGTATGTTTTCCAAAACTCATCGATTTTTGTAATGATAATCGAATGATCTCAAATCATATAGTAAGCTACCATCAAAGCTTCAATAAAATTCTATGAGGTAAAACAAAGCAAGTATCAAACATGTATTAGAAATCATGTGGTAGGCAAGTAAAAGCTTTAGTAAAAAACATTCATGTAACGCTTATGTAGTAGTAACAAATAAGTTTGCTTAATAAACGAGCATGTATTCTCACCCCGAAAATAGTTTAAGAAAACCATTATTAAAAGTGGAAAAAGTGGTGGACTTGAACTCACCGTGATGTTGCAGATAATACTAGATAAATGCAAAAACATAATACCAGCTTAAATAGAGAACGGAGAACAGCTTCGACAAGAAGAATGCATGCTTAATTTAACGGCTAAATCTACTTCTTAGGATATTGAATTTGGGTTCCCGTTAGTTGGTTACGTCCCTACGAGACACCGCTGATAAAGGATATTGAGGTTTCAGGTTTGGATGCGTATTGATGTTGTTAAAATAAAAATACACCGTAAAGAATAACAACTAAGTTATGTAATATATTCCGTATATATTACATATGAAAAAGAAACAATTATATAATTCATGTGGTGAATTATATAATAAAGATAAACAACCAAAAGAATAAGTCACATATATAATACTTTACACGTATTATTTAAGAAACGTAAGAAAAATCAATCGCGAAACAATATAATGCGACACGGTTTTCGAAATTCACTTTATAAATTAATAAAACGTTTCTTTCGATAAAAAGTAAACACACGTTTTAAAGTTACAAAATAAGTAAAAGATGTTTCTAAAGTCTTTACAAGAAGTTATGTCTTTATTTCCTAGTCCAGGATTTATAAAAATAATATTTATAAATTAATATTTTATTTTCTTGACGGGTTTTAGTTTTTAAAAATAGTTAGATCGTTTGTAAAGCATAGTTTTCGTTCTATTCACGGGTTATTATGTATATTCATAATTTTAATAGTTCTTAATACTATATAATTTTGTCATTTATCGGGCTTTATTATAATAGGATAATTTTATTGAAAACTACTAAGTATAAGAATTTTTAGAAATTTCGGCATGACCTTTCCGTTTATACGACATTTCTCATTTTTACAAATTTCAATATTTTTCCACTCTTTATCAATCTAGTTCGGTAACATTTCGCGTGTTATACTATATTATATATATATCTACGAAAATCAAACAAAAACAATTTAAAAGAAATATATAACCAAACACACCCTTAGGTGTTAATTGCCAAAACAAACGCACCCTAAAGCTGTAAAACGGCGAACCAAACGCACCCTAGTGGGCCGTAAAGCGCAGAAACAAACACGCCCTAATGGGCTGTTAAACCCATAGCCAAACACCCTTTTTTTTCCTGCCATAAAACACATAAACAAACGCCCCTTAGGGGCTGTTATATGCAAACCCAAACCATCCCCGAAATGGCTCTGTAAAACACCTCCAAATGGCCCCTGATAGGCCGGAAATCACAGCAAACAAACAAACCCTTTTTGGGTGTTTACACAGCCAAAAAAGCCACTCTAGTCGGTCTTGTGTGTGACAATCGAACACATGAACCACCACTTGCAGGTTTTTAATAGGCACTCTGATCTAAGCACAACTAGAGGGGGGGGGGTGCTGCTCTCCAACTAAAAACAAACAAACAAAAAGCATCCCCCCACCTTTGGGTGATTATTGCCTAAACCATGGCAACATTTTTATTGTGCAAAACACCGAGAAACAAACTCCATCATTGAGTGAGGGGGGGGGGTGGGGGGGGGGTCTGACCACCACCGAACGTACCCTTGAGCTTAGAATAAACCGAGAAGCCACCCTGCTGTACGACAATCCAACAAACCAAGTATCCCCCCGGCTGATATGAAAAGAATACACCCTTGGGTGCATGTTAACGAAATCCAAAGCACCTGTGTCGTTGACACAGCCAAACCCGAGGATTGCACCCAAAGGGTTATTCTAACCCAACGCTCCATTTCTTTTGGTGCTGTGAAGAGCGAACAAGCACCCTTGTGCATAGAAAAACCACCACGCACCCCTGGGGGTGACGGTTGTAGTGGTGGCAGTGGTTGTGGCGTGATGATGGCGTCGGTGGAGTGGTGATGAAGGTGAGGTGGCAGCGGGTGGCGATGGAGATGATATGATGGTGATGTTGATGGTGCGACGATGGTGACAGCAGTAGCGGTGGGGGAGTGGTGGTGATGGAGGCGCGTGGCGGAGAGTGAGTAAGATGAGCGGATAGATCGGGCGACGAGGAAACATTTTTATAAAGTTTTGGGTTCGCCGAAGTTTTCGGCCGAAGAAAAAAAGTGCCGGAGAGAGAAAAAGATGCCGGAATCTTTTATCCTGCGGTGGCTTTGTGGTGCTGGATTGTTTGTCCGGTGGATGAGGGGGAGGGAGAAGATTGGGGATGGTATGTGTGTGTTTTATTTTTATAAAATGAAAAGAAATATATAAGTTTTATATATATATGAAAAGTTATAAAATGAAATGAAAAATGTATAATAGTTTAAGGTTGATTGTGTAAATATTTCACAGGGACCAAAAGTGTAACTTTTAAGTAATCTTTTATAAAATAGTGGTTCGGGACTCGTTTGGGCGACTTAACGGATGATTCAAATCACGAAACTTGCGCCATTGTTTTCCAAATCATTTTTCCAACAAAAATGAGTATTTACTTGATAATATTTCATAAATATTTTTATAACATTTATAAAAATATTCGTATTTAATTGAGATCCTGATTATACTTAGTCCGAAGGGAAATAAATCTTAACCCGATTATTCGCGTTTTTCGGGTGAAAAGAAGCCGTATGGTGGATCTTTGCCCAAGTGCACCAAGTGCCATTTTCATCACAATGGCCCGTGTACTCAGAAATGCCACAAATGTAACAAGGTAGGGCACTTTGCCCGCGACTGCAGAGGTTCTGGCAACACTAATGTTGCTAATGCTCAGAGGGACAATAGGGCAGTTCCCAAGGGGAATGGTTGTTTTGAATGTGGAGCTCTAGGACATTTCAAGAGAGATTGTCCAAAATTGAAGAATAAGGATGGGGGAAATGGGAATGCACAAGGCTGGGTATACGCAGTTGGAAATGCAGAGAAGAATGGGAATGCATCGAGGAACCCGGACTCCAATGTCGTCACGGGTACGTTCCTCTTAAACAACCGCTATGCATCTATCTTATTTGACACTGGTGCCGATAGAAGTTTTATATCTACTGCGTTTAGTTCCCTGATTGACATCGCCCCAACTCCATTAGAAAATAGTTATGATGTTGAATTAGCTGACGGGAAAATAGTCGGGGTAGACACTATTATACGGGGTTGCACTTTAAATTTCTTAAACCACCCGTTCAACATAGATCTAATGCCCGTAGAACTGGGTAGTTTCGACATTATAATCGGCATGGATTGGTTAAGAAAGTATCACGCCGTGATCGTGTGTGATGAGAAACTTGTTCGAATTCCCTATGGGGGTGAAACCTTGATTTTTCGTGGTGACGAAAGTAACAACGGCAGAGAATCTCGGTTGACCATTATTTCATGTTCAAAGGCTCAAGAGTACATGGCGAGAGGATGTCAGATCTTTTTGGCACAGATATCCGCCAAGAAGGAGGAGGACAAGTCGGAAGGAAAGCAACTTAAGGACGTACCAATCGTTCGAGATTTTTCAGAAGTGTTTCCCGAGGACTTGCCGGGTCTTCCTCCAGCTCGACCAGTGGAATTCCAGATCGACTTGATTCCAGGAGCCGCGCCCGTAGCTCGAGCACCGTATCGATTGGCACCGTCCGAAATGAAGGAATTGTCAGAACAACTACAAGAGCTTTCCGACAAAGGCTTCATAAGACCTAGTTCCTCACCTTGGGGAGCCCCGGTCTTGTTTGTCAAAAAGAAGGATGGATCATTCAGGATGTGCATTGACTACCGGGAGTTAAATAAGCTAACAGTGAAGAATCGTTATCCACTCCCGAGGATCGACGATTTATTCGATCAACTCCAAGGATCCAGCATTTATTCAAAGATAGATTTGAGATCGGGTTATCACCAGCTGAGAGTACGAGAACAAGACATTCCAAAGACGGCATTCCGAACTCGGTATGGTCATTACGAGTTTCAGGTTATGCCATTCGGGCTAACAAACGCACCTGCGGTATTCATGGACCTCATGAACCGAGTGTGCAAGCCCTACTTGGATAAGTTCGTAATCGTCTTCATTGATGATATACTTATTTATTCAAAGGATAAGAAAGAGAACGAAGAATATCTTAAGGCAATTTTGGAATTGCTTAAGAAGGATAAGTTGTATGCCAAGTTTTCAAAGTGTGAATTTTGGATTCTGAAGGTACAATTTCTCGGTCACATCATTGATAGTAGAGGCATTCATGTGGATCCAGCCAAGATAGAATCTATCAAGGATTGGGCATCTCCTAAGACACCGACGGAGATCCGCCAATTTTTAGGTCTTGCTGGTTACTATCGAAGGTTTATTGAGGGATTTTCAAAGATTGCTAAATCAATGACGAAGCTTACTCATAAAGGAATCAAATTTGAC
The DNA here is from genome assembly GCA_026074375.1 of Tanacetum coccineum. Lineage (NCBI taxonomy): Eukaryota > Viridiplantae > Streptophyta > Magnoliopsida > Asterales > Asteraceae > Tanacetum > Tanacetum coccineum. The sequence continues at coordinate 24,718 of BQNB010000866.1, read as the reverse complement.
TGGGGTGAAAAGGAGGAAAACGCTTTTCTGTTAATAAAGCAGAAGTTGTGCAGTGCGCCAATTCTGGCTTTACCTGAAAGAAGCGAGGATTTTATGGTCTATTGTGATGCTTCACACAAGGGTTTAGGTGATGTGTTGACGCAGAGAGAGAAGGTGATTGCCTATGCTTCTCGACAACTAAAAATTCATGAGAAGAACTACACCACTCATGATTTAGAACTTAGATCGGTGGTGTTTGCTCTAAAGATATGGAGACATTATCTATATGGAACCAAATGCACCGTGTTCACTGACCATAAAAGTCTACAACACATTCTTGACCAAAAGGAGCTTAACATGAGGCAACATCGTTGGCTAGAATTGCTAAGTGATTACGATTGTAACATCCGTTATCACCCGGGAAAGGCAAACGTAGTGGCCGATGCATTGAGCCGTAAGGAACGGATTGAGCCATTGCGGGTTCGAGCCTTAGTTATGACTATTGGCTTGGATTTTCCCAAACAAATACTAGAAGCTCAGATAGAAGCCCTGAAACCAGAGAACCTTGAGAATGAAGATGTAGGTGGTATGATTAGAAAGGACATACCCAAGGAAAAGTTGGAACCACGAGCCGATGGGACTTTATGCGGCAGGAGTTGGTTACCGTGCTATGGCGACTTAAGATTCGTGATTATGCACGAATCCCACAAGTTGAAATATTCTATCTATCCCGGTTCAGAAAAGATGTACCAAGACATGAAGAAGCTATATTGGTGGCTAAATATGAAGGCTGACATCGCCACCTATGTTAGCAAGTGCTTGACATGTGTAAAGGTCAAGGCCGAACATCAAAGGCCATCGGGACTATTAGTACAACCAGCAATACCCGAGTGGAAGAGGGATAATATCACGATGGATTTTATCACCAAGCTTCCTAAGTCGTCACATGGTTTTGACACCATCTGGGTAATTGTGGATCGACTTACAAAATCTGCTCACTTCTTGCCAATAAGGGAGAATGACCCATTGGACAAATTGGCAAGGTTGTACCTGAATAGGATAGTAGCAAGACACGGAATACCTATTTCAATCATCTGTGATCATGATGGGAGGTTCTAATCAAATTTCTGGAGATCATTTCAGAAAGCTTTGGGTACAGATATGAGAATGAGCACTGCGTATCATCCAGAAACCGAAGGCTGGAGCGCGAGGACTATTCAAACTCTCGAGGACATGCTACGCGCTTGCGTGATCGATTTTGGAAAAGGTTGGGTTAAGCATTTGCCATTAGCTGAGTTTTCGTATAACAACAGTTATCACGCTAGCATAAAGGCCACACCTTATGAGGCACTCTATGGCCGAAAATATCGATCACCTGTGTGCTGGGCCGAAGTTGGAGAAGCTCAACTGACTGGTCCAGAAATGATCTAAGAAACAACGGAAAAGATTGTCCTGATCAAGCAGAGAATTCAAGCTGCTCAGGATCGACAAAAGACCTACGCTGATTTGAAGCGAAAGCCGATGGAGTTCGAAGTTGGGGATAGGGTTATGCTCAAGGTTTCACCTTGGAAAGAGGTTGTACGATTCGGTAAGCGGGGCAAGTTGAACCCGAGATATGTCGAACCTTTCAAGGTGTTAGCCAAGGTTGGGAAGGTTGCCTACAGGCTGGAACTTCCTCAAGAGTTGAGCATGGTTCACCATACTTTCCATATGTCTAATCTAAAGAAATGTTACGCTGACAAACCATTAGCCATACCGTTGGAAGGAATTCACGTTGATGATAAGCTCCAGTTTATGGAAGAGTCCGTTGAAATCATGAAAAGGGAGATCAAACGATTAAAGCAAAGCCGGATACCATTGGTTAAGGTTCGCTAGAACTCTAGGAGAGGTACTGAGTTCACCTGGGAACGTGAAGATTCGTTCAAACAGAAATACCCACAACTTTTCGCAAACCGGGCTTCGTCATCCACTACAAGGTCTTAAGCTTTGAGGACAAAGCTCTTTTAACGGGTGGAGACTATAACATTTCTCAATTTCAGGTCATTTTACGACTCTAATTATTCTTCACTATTTATTTTAGTCTAATACGCGTTTACTTTTAAGTTAACTTTTAAGCTAAATCGCGTAGACTATAAATAATTATTTAACGTAAACGATCACCAAATAAATTAAGGTTTATGTCAAGCAAGTGTTATATAATTATTAAGAAGATAATTATTGACTTTGCGCGTTTTATTTTTATTGGGCACGTAAAAGGTTTACGTTTCACAATAAAATACGTTTAGACGCACTCCGGAAATACCTAGACTTAGCTAGACTCAAACCAATAACCACTTTTAAACCTTAAACACAAAAATTATTAAATTCTTGTGTTAATAAGCCTCCTTGGCCGAAAATGGGTAAGCAAAACCCATACACCATTCGTCCCACATACATACTAGAAAATCCTTTAATATTCCCTAAGTACATGTACAATCCTAGGTTAATTAAAGAATATACTTTATGTCCCTAATTAGATTATTACACAAAGGATATTAACCACATTTGACCCCTTTGTGCCCTCTTGATACCCGCGGCAACAAATAAGCACACACACAAACCATAAAATTTTCATAATCCTAGAAAATCTTGTACAATTATCTTGTAATTAAGGATTTGTACTAGGCAGTTTAATAAGAAAACCATTTGAGCTAACTAGAAACCTCAAAACCACCACACAAGGGCACGGTTTGGATTTGGTTAGGGACTAAGTGAGCTAACTAGTTCTCAAGCCTATATATACCCACTCTTAAGCCTATATATACCCACTCTCAAGACTACTTATAGAATAATACAATAAACTTCTTGGAATACTTGATAGATTTACACAACATAAAATGAGCATAGGTGAGGCCATTCAGGTCTCTTGTATCATTGATAAACTCCCTTCTTCTTGGAAAGATTTCAAGCATACCTTGAAACATAAGAAGGAAGAGTTAACTCTAGTTTAGTTGGGCAGTCATCTACGCATTGAGGAGTCCCTCAAGGTGCAGGATAATGACAAGCCAAAAGGCAGCAATGTTGCTGGTCCATAGTGATTGGACGTGGTTATGTAGATCTTAGATTTAGTTCTAAAAAGATTATTTCCTTGTTTAATATTTTGCATGTTCCTAATATTAAGAAAGATATGGTTTCTAATATTAAGAAATATATGGTTTCAAATGGTATTTTGAATAATTGTGTTTATAAACAAGTAACTGAAATTTGATAAATTTGTTTGGTCTAAACATGGTGTGTTTATTGGTTTTGGCTATTTGTGTAATCAAATGTTTAGGCTTAATATTGTTAATAATATTCGTAAATCAGCCTTTATGTCAACCTTTAAACTGAATGATTCAAGATTGGGCAATGTCCACTTTAATAATAATATGCAAGATATGTCTAAGGATAGGTTAATCCTTGTTTTGACATGGACACTGAAAAATATAAGACTTGCATGCTGACCAAAAATACAAGAAACCATTTCAAAATGTAAAACTTGAAACTGATAATTTGGGAGCTGATCTATAGTTACCTATGTGATTTAAATGTTATTCCCTCATTAAGAAATAAGAAATACGTTGTTACATTTATTGATGATGCTTCTAGGTTTTGCTATGTTAGTTTATTACATACTAAGGATGAAGTATTAGATAAACTTAAAGTATTTAAAACTGAAGTTAGATTACACCAAAGGTCCTTGATCAAAAGATTTAGGACTGATAGGGGAGGTGAGTACATGGATACTCTGTATTTTCAGTCTGTTGGTATTATCCATGAAACGACTGCCCCTTATACTCTACAACAAAATGGTATATCTGAAAGGAAAAATAGAGTACTGAAAGAAATGGTTAATTCCATGTTGTCTTACTCAGGACTGAGTCAAGGTTTCTGAGGTGAAGCTATGTTAATAGTTTGCTATTTATTAAATAGGGTTCCCAATAAAAGGAACATGATTACCTCTTATGAACTCTGGACTAAAAGGAAACCAAACCTGAACTACCTTAGGGTTTGGGGTTGTAGGGCAGTTGTAAGACTCCCTGATCCAAAGCTAAAAAATTAGGGTGAAAGAGGCATTGAATGTATCTTTGTTGGATATGCTAAGCATTCCAATGCTTTTAGGTTCTATGTCATTGAGCCTAATGAATCAGTTTCAATTAACTCAATAATTAAATCAAGAGATGCTATCTCTGATGAGAATATATTCTTTTCAGTCCCTAGACCTAGTCTCAGGATTCCAAATGGAACTGAAGACATTGGTGGTTTAGTGGTCCTTAAAGAGGTCACTGAAGAGGTTGTGACTCAACAACCTAAACCTGAGCTTAGAAAAGGCAAAAGGAATAGGACTCTAAAGGATTTTGGACCTAAATTTCCATTATATTTAATTGAATGAACAAGGGATGAGGTCTCTAACCAATACTCCTATTGCTTTAATGTTGAGGATGATCCCAAGACATTTGATTAAGCAATGAAGTCCCAGGATGTTGCTTTCTGGAAAGAAGTAATTAATGATGAGATGGACTCCATCATGGGCAACAACAATTGGGTGTTGGCTGATCTACCTCCAAGTTGCAAACCTCTTGGTTGCAAATGGATCTTTAAAAGAAAACTGAAGGTAGATGGAACTATTAAAAAGTTTAAGGCAAGGCTGGTCATTCAGGGATTTAAACGAAAGTCAGGGATAGACTACTTTGATACTTATGCTCTAGTAACACGTATCAGGTGCATAAGACCGTTGATTGCTATGGCATTAATTCACAATCTAATTATTCATCATATGGATGTGAAGACAGCTTTCTTGAATGGTGACTTGGATGAGGAGGTATATATGAACCAACCTCAGGGCTTCATCATGCTTGGAAATGAAAACAAGGTGTGTAAACTGATTAAGTATTTATATGGACTAAAGCAGGAACATAAGCAATGGCATCAAAAGTTTGATGAAGTGGTTTTGTCAAATGGTTATTTACTTAACCAAGCTGACAAATGTGTATATAGCAAATTTGATAAAACTGGTAAAGGAGTCATCATTTGCCTATATGTTGATGACATGCTGATCTTTGGTACTGATCAAGTTCAACTTGACCTGACAAAGGAATTTTTGTCATCAAGGTTCTCTATGAAGGACATGGGGGAGGCTGATGTTATCCTTGGTATTAGGATTAATCATAAAAGTAATAGAATAGCAATTTCTCAGTCTCATTATATTGAGAAGGTACTGAAGAAATTCAATTACTTTAATTGCACTCCAGTTAGTACTCATATGGATACAAATGAGAAGCTGATACCTAATAATGGTTAGGTTGTATCTCAACTTGAGTATTCTAGGGTGATTGACTGCTTGATGTATGCCATGACTTGTACAAGGCCTGATATTGCTTTTGCTATGGGTAAACTGAGCAGGTATACTAGTAACCCTGGTACTCAGCACTGGCAAGCAATTCAGCGGGTACTGAAGTACTTGAAGAAAACCATGGACTATAGATTGACATATACTGGTTATCCTTCAGTGTTGGAAGGTTACACTGATGCAAGCTGGATCAGCAACACTGAAGACAATTCGTCTACAAGTGGCTGGGTATTCCTGCTTGGTGGTGGTGCAATTTCTTGGGCTTCCAAGAAGCAAACTTGCATTACTGGTTCAACAATGGAATCTGAATTTGTGGCTTTAGCAGCTGCTGGTAAGGAAGCTGAATGGTTGAAAAACTTGCTCCTTGAGATTCCATTGTGGTCCAAACCTATAGCACCTATTTCTATCCGTTGTGATAGTGCTGCTACATTGGCAAAGGCTTATAGCCAGATGTACAATGGGAAGTCTAGACACTTAGGTGTCAGGCATAGCATGATTCGTGAGCTGATCACGAATGGGGTGATATCTATAGAGTTTGTGAGGTCTCAACAAAACTTAGCTGATCACTTGACGAAGGGACTGGCTAGAGACTTGGTTATAAAGTCTGCTGAAGGGATGAGATTAAAGTCCAACTAAGTCGTTGAATGCTAGGACACCCAACTCCCTACTAAGGAAACTTGGTAGCTGAGTTCAATGTGGAAAGCTGAACATTCAGAGGAATGAAGCACATGTATTTACATATCATCCCAAGGATGTGCTTGGAACCTACTAAAAAGGAGGATGAAGTTGTTAACTTCTTAATGGTTAATTTTTTTTAAAAAGTGCTTAGCAAGAGTATGAATAAAGAGGAACCGCCTATGTAAATGTTGAGGTTTTGCCGCCTCAGAGAGCATGGACTTTGGCTCTTACAACATTTATGAATTGGATATGGACACATGGCTTGTATAGTGTCAGGAGTTTCTTATGTGTTTGAAAACTTGTGTGTATTTTATCTTCAGGTATTCAAATGGGTTGAAGGGTTCAATTCTTAGAACACCCTGATTCTCGAATATTTGAACGTGTAATTTATTAAAATGGAAATTCAATCCTGAGGACATTTTTATTTATGCACTTGTTTTGTTTAATGTTCAATTTTTCATGCAAAGAAATTGTACTAAATTGGGGAGGATTGTTGGAAATTTAGTGCAATTGTAGAAATCGGATCATACTTAGAAATGAGTTTGGAGGTACGGAGTGTACACCCATCAAGTCAATGATTTTCCCTGACTCTTTTAGTGGTTAGAACTAAATGGGTGGTTACAAACATTTAAGTGGCAGGTTTAACTACATTAAATGTTTGGTAATATCTTTTGCCTATTTAAGTGACAGATTTGACTGCATTAATGACCATATATTTAATTTGGTCATGTAACCACTAATTCCTAAATTATAGAGGATAATTATAGAAGAGATTAATTAGCCATTAATCTCTCATTAATTCCATGAATATGTTTTGAGTAAATCCCATATAAATAGGGATCACAATTGCATGAAAAAACACACAGAAAACAAAAACACATAGAAACGCAGGGTTCTTGATCTGTGCCTAGAACAAGAACATACACTTGCTTTTACACCAAGGAGGTATTCGTGATACCCATGCATAGGGTCGAATAATCTTCTTTGGAAAGTGATTACACGACTTCAAGTGATATATGGTAATCATCTTGGTAATTAGTTAGGCGATTGATTGTTTTCACCCTGATCTGGGATCTACTATAACCGACATCAAGATCTACATTTAAAAAAATAAAACCCGTCACTACTTTCTCCAAATCTTTTTAGCTTTTGGCAGCCACTTAACAGAGCTCGGACCCTATTTTTTGGGTAACAAAAATAAATCAAAAACACATGATCTCAGATGTCCTTTTCGATTGTGTTGTACAAAATACCGTCATGACCTTATAAGATCAAACACAAAAAGGATACTCATCATAGATCTATACAAGAACACAAAAAGAAACAAATAACAAACTTACCTGAGACCCTTGAAAGGATCTTGAAGCCGTAAATGTTAAATACACAGGGTTTGTTTGTTTATGTTATCTCGTATGTGATCTGAGCCGTGGGGTTTTTGCTCAATAATTTATGTGTTTGTGTGACTTTAGATGATTGATGAAATGGAAGTAATGTTTCACTAGATGGTTGGGTTTTTTATCTATTGGAGTGATAAGGTGGTTATGGTATGATTTGATTTTTGATAAAATGAAGTGATTGGATTAGTGTTTTTAGATGGGGTGAGGTGGAGATTTGAGGTGGGGTGAAGTGGGGGTGAGGTGGATAATAAAAAAAGTTAAATGGAAATGACATGCTAAATGTATGAGGTGTAGGTCATTTCTACTTTATAACCGGTTATCACGGGTCTCTTTTTAGGATGTTTGTAACTTTTGAACAAATTTAAAAGTTTAGAAGGTAATAATGATACTAAAATCACCATCTTGATAATATGTGGAAATTTTTTAAAGTACGTTGGTAAATAGTGACTTTAACCCTTATTTGTTTAAATTGTAAGTATGTGACACCCAATTTTTTTTTTACAGTTTTAGCCATAGACATTTATATAATTTACGATATACTAGTTTATTGACCCATAAAATTCATGGGCTCTAAATTTAAAACTGTTAAATAATGTTTATACAAGAAATCGATTTGTGATACTATAGGAATAAGTAACATGTTAGATATATGAACAGAAAATATTAATATTATATTATGATATTTAATTTTTGTTAGTATATAATTTTAAGAAGAGAAGTGCTAATGAGTACCTACTGCCATGCTAATGAGTACCTACTATATAATTATGAGAAACACCACCTGTTTACAATTTAAAACCGTATTTTTTTCATTAAATACTAATAAGTAAGTTTGTTTAAATGTAGGAGTTAGGCTTCACAAGTAGGGCTGTAAACGAACCGGACGAATACGAACGGAGCCTTGTTTATGTTCGTTCATTTAATTTTAACCGGACAAATAAACGAACACGAACGTTTAAACGGACGAATTTTCTTGTTCATGTTCGTCTATTAAGAAAATGAGTTGTTCGTGTTCGTTTATGTTCGTTCATTAAGAAACTAAACGAACCTTAAAAGAACATAAACGATCGAACACAAATAAACGTACAAAAAACATTAAATTTATCAAGTTATGCATAATATTTTGTTTTATAAGTGTTGTTTTGTTTAAACATACCAGTTTTAAAAGTATACAATTAAAAGATATCATATACGAACATAAACAAATAAATAAACATAAACGAATGTTAATGAACGCATAATCGGACATTCACGAACATAAACAAACAGACGAAATTTTTATTCATGTTCGTTCATTTAACTAAACGAACATAAAATAATATTCATGTTCGTTCATTTAATAAATAAATAAACATAAACGAAATTTTTACCGGACGGTTCATGAAATGTTCACTGAACGTTCAGTTCGTTTACAGTCATACTCACAAGTATAACGAATATCTTAATCTTAACGATATAGAGGGTTTACCTCTTATTTTTGAAAATTCGAAAATCTTAAAAACTTAAATTTTATATATGAAAATACACGATTTAAATGGCAAGTATAAAGGACACGTTTAAACTTATGTAAAAGAAAGCACAGCTCATGATTTGTCAACTATATTAAATGTTAAGTAAGAATTTGTATATGTGTGTAAGAACTAAATTTGCTATGAAATTATATATAACAAGGTTTTCAACCCGCGCTCCGCGAGCGCGGGATTTTACGGTATCAATACATGTGATCTTAAACAAATGTCCGCTGCATTTCACTACACATATATAACACATGTATAAACTTGCATTGTAGGGATATTAAACATACATGGTTCAAAAACAATATTGCAATCCTATTCGTAAAGTTTAAAACAACAATTTATTTGAGTCAACCAAATGGATTTTGCTACGCATGTGTGATATAAACTCGAACTCATTAAGGCTTCATGTCCTTTTAGCCATTTTTGTCTCGATAAGTCCCGCTCCAACAGCTGCATCAATTTAAACTTTAGCCATCAGGCTTAACTGTATGAGATGGTGCCTATCTAAAATCAAAAAAGTAAAATCATTTCAGGATACAATGACCTTTGCTAGTACTTGACCTTACAAAACTGTAATAGCATGACTACATGGCCATGGATTCAAGTTTTTCTGCCAAATCATTGAACTTGTCTTACCAACTATCCCATAAACAACTTTAAGTTTTACACCATTGTTTGATAGTATAACGTAATCATCATATATGATAACTGTGATTCAAATATAATAATCTAAATAAATTACAGATTAGTAAAATTTGAAGACTTACTCCACATCTTCCAAAGTGAGTGTTCGCCTTTTATTGGTTGTCATCTCTCTTAAGAATAAACGATCACAAAATACACAATTTTTCAGTGTTGAAATATGAGGATGTTGTTTGCATCATCTACCCATCTGTTACATCAGATAGCATACGCAAAAACCTCCATATTCTTGATAAGGATTCATGCGCTTCAAACTACTAAATACACAATTTTTTAGTGTAGGAATATGAGGATGTTGTTTGCATCATCTGCCCATTTGTTACATCAAAAGCCCTGTTTGCGAAGGCAAATAAGCTTTACCGAACACACCATCTATGACACCATGTAGCACACACAAAATCTCCCATTTATGATAGTGAAATCAGTACCTAAAACCCCTACTTCGCTTGCGAGACCAAAAAAGCTTTACCAAACTACCCATTTATGACAGCAAGATCAGGCCCTTAAACCCCTACGCCTTATTATTTATGCAGTTTGGGATTACTAATTGCTTCTACTTACGCTTCTCTTCATGTGTACGTAATGTCTCAAGGGAATGGCCAAAACAGATAACATACTGAAAAAATTCGATGTGTAGTATCGTTACTTTGTCACTTATACAAAGCTAATATAGGTTCTCTTTAAAGGATTAAATGTTTAATTTTTTACAGGTATGATTATTGCCTTAAATTTGCAAGCTACAAATCCCAAATAGCCCTTATTTTTTTGCAACTACTTCTAACCATATAATCTGATTCCCATCTTACAATGACAAATGAATAAGTATATTTTGTTTAATTAAAAAATCATCTTCAAAAATGACAAATGTTTACAGTCAACCCAGCCGGAGTTGTTTATAATCAACCTGGTTCGACTTGAATCCCTTTGACCCGTTAAACAACCCTCACCTGTCTATTGTATTAAAATGAATATGGTACATCGGAAAGCACGACTCCTCAACCCTCACCTGTCCCTTGTATTAAAAAGAATATGGTACATCGGAAAGCATGACTCCTCCCTCGAAAGTATGTTATTTGTGAGAACATTTTAGCAGCCTATTCTAAAATGCTTATCCAAACACTCCCTAATTATCAGCGAATGGCAAGCACATCACATAGCACCATGTGTCATCCCAAATATATCTAAACACCAAAACAAAAAAATTTTAAAAAGAAAAAAAACATAAAAACCAACCTGTTTGCATGGGCGGCAGGCACCTGTTCAGATGGATAAGCATAAGCATGATCAGGGTAAGGGTTATAGCCCTGGGAGGTAGTGGAGCATCTTGATCCTGACCTGCTGCAGCTGTTGCTTCAGCAACGAAATTCTGGAACAAAAAAAATTAAAAAAACAAATAAAAATAGTAGTCAACCTAAATAATCATTCGAACCTAAATAATCAGATGCAAAAAGCATAATGTTTATATCGAAACATTAAAAGCTCATTATTGACTGAATCACAAACTTGCATCAACTGATTATTAACTAAATTGATGAGGGTGAGCGTAAGCCGTTGGATGGATGTCTATGGTGCGCAGAATTATTAGGAGGTGAAGGTGGATTATCTGGTTGCTAGGAATGTGGTTACACGGCCTGCTACTACTCCGGTTTCGCAATATGGGGGTGGTTCGTATGCAGCTATGTTTAGTGAAGGGGCGAATGTTAGTGGTGGTAGGCCTACAGTTAGTGTGTTCTCCCTAATGCTTCTTGGTCTGCGCCTGATGTCATGACTAAGTTAGCCCATGCTAGTGCGCGCGAGTAAAATATTGGATCTAAACAAAAATATTCAAATAACACAATGCAGATTAAATTCGAGTTCTAATATAGCATTTACCTGATCCAAAAGTCAATTCTCCATGTAATCAGAAAGCAAACCGCATGCTGCAACAAAAAACCCTAGTACATAGTTTGTACCTGCCAAAGAAATAACAATGTAAACAAAACTATTCCAAATTTACCCGCAAACCAAATGAAAAACTTAAACTTGAATTTGAACGTTTCAAAAGTACCACGCACCTTGCAACCACTGTGGGGCTGTTACGGAAAATAAAAGATATGTATCAGGTGGCACGTTTTATCACGTAGTTGTAAGCATGCAATATTCATTGAGCCAAAATCATTAGTCAGAAGGTTGCAGCCTGCAAGTGAGAACAGATCATATTCGACCAATGCTCCTGCTACAGAACAGAAACTAATGGAAGATAAAAACTCAGAAGTTCGTGAGGGTGAATGCATTCTTAGCACCTGAAGTTAATAGAGTGGTTTTGAAACTGACTGTCCAAAAATCGCGTTACATTTTTATATGTAAACTGAGTTTTTTGATTTTAGGTTCTCACTTTGAATTCCGGAACTTCAGTTATTAACATCCAGCCTCTACATTTATCCGTGGCCCGTAACTACAACAAACATAAACTCGTGTTAGCTCTTATTTAAAGCGCGTATTAATTCTTGTTATTATTAGCATTAAAGATTATAGATTACCATAAGATGCTCCAATAGTTCAGGTAATTAACAGCCACGCATTTCGAAGATTGTTGGCTGGTCTCAACTTTATTGCCACCATCTATAAAAAGTCGTGTCAAACAGCATCGGGTTGTTCACCCGAACCACTTCTCATAATCTCACCTAACCCCTAAATTGACAAAATGAAACATCAATTAAGTCAATACAATAAAATCACCAAAAAGCTAAAAGCTAAAAAATGGTACTTACTTTTCCCCTTTTAAACATACCTGCTCGACTCAAGAACTGCCTTTTTAACATCCTTACAACTAATCAATCCACTCAATAATCTTAACTAAATCAAAAGCAAACCTAATAACAAATATATACTACCGTAATTATTAGCGGTTGGTGGAAGAATCTGACATTTTCCGACCATGGTTGGAGCTAGCCACCATCGACATCAATTTTTGTGTGTGGGTGTTTTAAGTATTGTGTGTCAAAAAAACAGTAACTTTGAAAATATACAACTTTTTTTAAAGGAGGCTCAGATGTATTGTAATCGACTTATTCTGGGCTAATAAGCCATGGCTGCAATCGCAGTTGCAAATGCTACCTTTTCAAGTAGCAATTACCATATGAATTGCCCAGCCTAGATAGTTTTCCGAACATCAATTTCCCACATTTACATTTCATCATCACGGCCTCTTGCATTTTTATCAGTAAACAGCCAAGACACGGGTGTCGGTAAACTAAGCACAATAAACATAAAAGTATCAGCATTGCCTATAACATTTGATCTAATATTAGGCTTATTCATACCCTTTTTCCCGTAGCAATACGACGTTTCAGCAGAGACGTAACAAACATGGCTTGAGTTAATCCATAGCATGTGTGCGCATGTGGAGGTTGCTGAGGCGAGCAATTCTTGCTCTCTGCCATCCTTCCACTTTCCGCAAAGTTGAAAGAGCGTCAACATTTGAAAATAGGAACGCAAGTATAGAAGCGATACCAAACACCCGCCATGGCTGCAACCATAATCCAGGTGTGGCTACCCGGCAAGATACGGGCATCATATATAAGCGATCCCGAACCATATATATGCAAATAATCACTTTTATCAACACTTGAAAATGGAAGTGCAAATGTAGATACGATACCAAACACCCGACATGGCTAAATATGACATTTTCACAACGGCGAAGTTTTGTGTATTAATCTGAAGTGTTTCACATGAACCAAGATACCTATAAAGCTCAGGTCTTCAAATGTAGAAGCAAAACCAAACACCATTTTTGGCTGCAACCGTAATCCAAGTCAAGTTACCTCGCCAAAATATCAGTAGTCTTGGCTGCAACAATGACCAGGGGGTCACCCTGCCGAACAGTGGCGGATCCAGGATCTTGGCATATAGGGGGTAAAAAAAAATTCTTCGAAAACAGCTTTAAAAACCGCAGCTTTTTAATAGCGTTTTAGCACTTTTTAGCAGTTTAACAGTTTTTTAGCAGCTTTTAGCAATTTCTTAGCATCTTTTAGTAGATTTTCAATAGCTTTTTGATATTTAAGCAGCTAGGATGGGGGCAAGCTAAAAATAAGGCCATAAAAATACAATTTTTGCACTAAAAAAATCGCCAGTTTATCGGGGGCAACGGCCCCCCTACCTAGTACATGGCTCCGCCCCTGCTGCCGAATGCCCTCTTCTTTCATTCTCAGTAATTTGGATAAACCAAAAACCCTAAATTTAAAAAAACACAATTAAACCACCATCAAATTCCAACTTATTTAAACTCCCATTGATTCCCCAGATTTAAATTTAACACATTTTTCAAAAACAAAAAAATCCAAAATCAATATTAAAAAATAATAATGAAAACTAATGTGTATCCCTTTGTTTTGTCATCACAGTTGACGATTTGAGGACCACTTTATGTATCAAAAAGTGACATCCAATAAAATAAGCCAATCCAAAAAAAACCTAAATCATTTTTCGTTAACCTTTGCATTGGTGGTGGTGTGTGTCTTTCAGGCGAGAGAGAGAAAAGAGATGAGTGTATGAGCAGATCCTATAAGCTTCAAGAGAAAGAAGGTATTAGAGATTAAAAGGATCACGACTGTGATTTTGATGAGAGAAAATAATGAGAAGACACGTAGTGGACAGATGGAATGAATGGAGAAGAGTGGAAAGGCGAGAATTAAAAAAAATAACTTGTCGGACCCGGGTCACCGTTCGGGTGCCGGCGGGTTCCCGTGGCCTTTCCGACGGGGCAACCCGATCGGGTTCTGATGCATTAATGACAGCATTAAAGGTAAATGTTGCCTTTTGTTAAAAGTTATTATAACGAGGCATGCAGACCCGTGCGATGCACACGACTTGTGTCAAATTTTTTTCTCATGTGGTTGCTTGCATAATGATTTTGTTAGAATGTTGATGCGTTAGTCTTGTATATACTTTGGAAATTGGCCGTGTAATGTTTAGATGCGTTGTTGAACATGCAAACCCGTGCGATGCACACAGCTTGCTGCAAGCTATACACCCTGAACCCATGATAATAAACTAAATTATATATTCTGATGAGAATTTTGTTGTGTTATAAAATTTGCTACAATATACACATACACCAATCACAACCCATCGAATCCACACGTACTTAGCAGTCACCTCCATATTATTAATTAAGCAGACAATCAAAACATCAGTTCTCTCCAAGTAGACTTTGTTTATGTGGTGAGTGGTTAAATTCATCCATGTATTGGAAATAAGTAATAATCATATGATATTAGTAGCTTTTTTGATAACATTTTCGAGTAGTAACCTTGTGAGAAGCACAAATATCAATATACTTTTGAATTGACAATAATGCTCCAACGTATTGTAACTTCAAAAGGTCCCCATTTTAACAGTTAGAATCAAATAACACATAACCTATTTCAACCCATACCAATAACTACCAATAACTATGCAAAATGACCCATACCAATAACTACCCGCAGTTTCAATGAGCAATCCCTAACAATGCCTATGAGCGGCTTAAAAAGCGCTCAAAAAAGGTCTCTATGTAGTTTAGATAAGCACTCTAAAAATCTCATGTAAGTCATTCTAATTAGAACTCCATAACATCCAACATAAGTATTTCAAATTAAACTTCAAATGACCTATAATTAACTCATTTTAGTTGGTTCCATCGTGATATTATTTACACAATGTAAATAACAAAAACTGGCTGAGGGAAACATATTAACTTGATAACAATCTGAATTAATCATTTTTTTAAAAGATAACATGTAATTTATTGTATTTTCCATCATGCATTATTTTCATTCTATGTTCACTCTAAACATAGGAATCGAATATTCAAATCATTTCACTGCTTGACTCTATATTTTCACCAAACAGAAGAATACTTTCTCTATTACTGTGTTGAAATCCATGGAACCCGTAAAAGGCAATTGCTTGAACTTGCCTCACCTGTAAAAACATATATTGGAATTGTGAAAACATGCTTTGCAAGCACTGATTTGACTTATACATCATTAAGGATTCACACCGTCTGATGATAACAATTAAGATACATTAGAATTAATATCAGAAATCAAAGCACCTTAAAATTTACAAAAAGGGCCACTTCTGGTAAAGCAAAATTATAAAGAAGTTACTTATCACCAATATTGTTGAGCTGATCTTCAATTCTTTTTATGCACCTATCATTATTTGAGCATCTATTCACGATCATTAAGACGTTAACCAAATGATCTTGAAAAAGTAACGTAGATCAGTAAGTTTTTTCATCAACATAAACCCACAGAAAAAGTTCCTCATCTATATGTACGTGGTGACGTTTACATAACTTAAAGTGAAATCATAAATGAAAAGATTCCGCCATGTAGTTGATAAAGATGTTAGGATGAGTTAGGATGTTAGAGATAAAGATCCATATGCAAGGAGTCGTTGATTACTTTGAATGTACTTTAGCCACAAACTTTATTTCTAATTGAACTAATACCCACTGTTGCTTGTAAGAGAGAAACTGGGTTTGGTTCTACTGTAAAGGGGTGTCTGGTTGTTGTTAGAGGGTGTGGTATGTGCTTAATTACACATACCTTTTACCTTTAAAAACGAGCTTAAATGACCAAAAACGGACTTAAAATGCCAAATATACGCTTGTTTTGCTAATTGTATTGTATAGGAACGGATAACTAAGAAAAGGACGAAAAACAAAGCCAAAACAACAAAACCGGACTCGGAATGGAAAAGACTGTGAAAGACAAAGCCAAATCGAAGCCGAAAAGTCAATCAAGTCAAAAAGTCAATAGAAAAGTCAACTGGTCAAAGTCCAAGTCAACCCCGAAGCCAAAAAGTCAACAAATCAAGAAATATAAGTTTAAGGGTTGAAATTGCCAAATCCCTAAACTTATATTTATAAGAGAAAAGAGAAAATGAAAGACAAGGGGCCAACTTGCCATTTTTGCAAAGATACACTACGAGGACTTAATGCCAAAAGCGCCTTAACTTCTAATACACCAAGGACCTACGGTGCAAAAGGTATTATAACCTTTGGGGACTGAAATTGCCAAGTCCCCAAAAGGTTTTAGCGCCACAAGGGGACCAATATGCAAAGGGATATTAACCCTTCAAGGACCAAACATGTCAAACTCCCACAAAAGTACCACCCTAGTAACCTCCCCCGCCTTTATTAACAAATTTTCCTGCCATTTTTGAAACCCAAAAACCCAGGACCAAACTCACGGGTTTACCTCACCCCTATTACCCTGTAACCCCAATTCCCCCATGGTCAAACCTCTCCCCCCTCCTCCACTTAAACCCTAATCCCATTTGGCCAATCCCCACAATCCCCCAAGCTAATCAACGGCTATGATTGATAAGATTGAAGGGTCAAGATTGCTTTGGGCTGTTTACTCTCACAACAAACACAGAAGCAGCCTATAAAAGAAACAAGAAGACAGAAGTTTTAGGTGTAGTTAGTTAGTTTTTATTTTTCAGTTTGTAATTTTTTTTCCTTATTTTTCAAGCATTTTCCTTTAAGTTTTTAAGATTCAGCTTTAATACTTGTACCTTGGTTATTTCAACTTGTACTTAATCATTTTCAGCAATATAATTCAGTTTTCAAGTTTCCTAGTGTTTTGATTTCAATTTCAAGCATTTTTTACTCAATAAGCTCTCAATAAGCTCTTTTGAGCTTATTCTTGTTAATAAGCTCAAATTCAGTTTAAAACTTGTTAAAAGCTATTAAATACTGTTTTCAGTTCATTTTAGTTCATAATTGATCATTTGATTTCAAGTTTGGAAGCTTTTGGTAGTAATAAGATAACAAAAGCTTGATGTGCTATAGATCAAGGTTAGAGGCTAGGGAGCCACTTTAGGATATATGTTTTTAAGCCACTCACTCAGTTAGAGTGGCTTGGTTCAGAGACTCCATTTAAGGTTTATATTCTTGTATTTTTTTATTTCTGTCACTAATATAGTTAATTTTTAGGCTTATTGTCTAGGACATTTTGTTTGCTTAAATCCTGCGTCACAAATGTTTTGAATAGTTTAAGTTTGCATAATGTCTCTAAGTTGCATTTGTTAGATCAACAAGATTCATTTTGCTTTTTAAATCTTTCATTTCAGGCTTATAAAGCTAGGAGAGAAAGTGGCTGATTTCTATAAATAAGCTAGGATTTTTAGAGTTTAAATAGCTTAAGTAGATGAGTATAAGAATGAGTAGACTAAGTTGAAAACTAGTTAGATAATTTTAGTGTTTAAAATAGATTTAAGTTACTATATACTGTTGACAGCTCAAGTTTAGTTGACCTTTAAAGTCAAAACAATTCTGTCAAAACCTTTTATTAAGTTGAGTTAAGTCATTGTACCAAGTTTAGAACAGCTTTTAAAAGTTAGTTAGTAGAATTTAATTAGTTAGAGTTTAAAAAGTTTGTTTAGGCACCAGGGCAGTCTTGAGAGTTAAGTGCTCTTAGATTTAAGAGGCTTTTGGCATTTTAGAGTTCATATTGTGATAATGTACCTTTGTGTACATGAAATGAGTTAGTACATGCATTCTTAAAAGGAGTTTAGCCTGCATTCTTTTGTTCTTTACCAATTGCATCATGCAACATACTTTTCATGAATGTGTTGCGATCAATTTTTTAAGTCTTTTGTACGTTCTTATAAGTAGAAGTTAGCACTACATTCGTTAAGTTTCCTAATCAGTACTTTCCATGAAGCTGTTTAAAAGTCCTATATAGATTTTCACTTTCAAGCTCTTATGCTAGCTTAAATTTTCCTTCAAAAGTAGCTTAAGCAGTAGTTAAGATACTAGTTCATCACTTTTAGACTCTTTAAGTTTTAGTTGTCCTTATCAAATTCCTTTTATCTAGGTTAGATACATATCAATAGGTTAGCTTATTTTCAAAAACTCAGCTTCCAAGATTTAGAAATTAGTTGATTAGCTTATTAGAAAAAGCTTAATCTCAGTGATAAGCTAAAACTTGCACTTTTCATTAGAAAGTTTCTTGTTATTCTTGTTACTCTCAGCTTATTTCTTTTCAAAAACATTAAGCTCACATCTTAAGCTTTACATAGCTTCTTTCGTTTCTCAGTTTCAACTAGAAATAAGCTAGGAATAAGCAAAAATCTAAAAAGTTAGGGAAAACCTTTGTTTCTGTAACAGATTTGAAAAAGCTAATTTTTTAGCTTATCTAGTTGTTAAAAGTTCAAAGTGCCTTCATTAATGTTGTTTAGAATAAGCTCCTTTATAAGTTTGTAGTTTTAAGTTTTTGCTAAATCTCACTTTTTCAATAAGCCAAAAATAAGCTAGATCGTAGGGTTTAAATGGTATTTTCTCATTAGTTCAGGGGTACCCGTTTTCATTGTAGTGTAAATTCATAATAGTTTGCCCGCCTACCTATACTTTCTCTGTACATTTCTACCCTAGAGTTTTCAAAAAAAAAAAAGGGAAGACAAGAGGTCCGGGTGAGCAAGACTCGAACCCGTGACCTCTCGGATCAAACCCAACTTTTACACACCACCGTCACCACTTGCGCCCTTGACTTTTTCGTTGATAGTCCCAAGGGCTGTGTATTATAGTCTTATTTTGGCTTATAAGCTCATAAGCTGAAAACAGCTTATTCGGAGCTTATTAATAAGCTATTTCTTTGTTTCTTATTTTTCGTAGGACCATTAAAGTATCTAGTATTTTGTGTAAATTTTTCAGAATTTTTCGTAGTCATTTAATATTTTTTATGATTTAATTTAGTTAAAAGTTTATTTAACTCATAAAAAATACAAAAATTATCAAAAAAATATTTTGCTTTTTTAGAAAATTTTCTTTTGTCATATAGTTTGTAGGAAAAATACAAAAATTTTCGTAGGGTCATTTTTACAACTTTTCATCTTTTAAAGAACGGTCCGGGTGCGGGATTTTGTCTTGACTCGTTTTTGGGTCAAACGAACTCCGTTTTCGGTCTAGTACTATTTGTATTCTTCGTTATTTGTCCCGTAGAGTAGTTTAAAGTAAAAATTCTTGTAGGTTATTTTTAAAGATTTAGGTTTTTCCCTCCTTTGTTCGGAGATCGGGCTCTGTTTTCTAGTTTAATTTTCTTATACTTTTTAGGATTTTACTTAAACGTTTTTATTGTTATTCGTTTAATTTGACTTTTCCACACTTCTAAACCAATTCTTCATTCAAACTCAAATCTTCGATTGTATCGATTTTCCATTCCAGCCTCGTTGGGGTCTAAACACGACCGGGAAACACTCTATACTACTCTCGGTTCATTGATTGTTGTTTTTAGATTCTATATATATTTTATATTTATTTATATATTATATATTGGTGTGAAAACGATCAATCAGCGGTGTCTGGAGATGCTTTTTAAGGTGTTTGTTTCTGTAAAGGGGTGTTTGGTTGTTCTAGGGTGTTTGGAATGTGTCTGTTTGGGGGTGTTTTCTGACTGATACGGGGTGTATTGGATGATGCTGGTTAGAGAGTGTTGGCTGTGTTAAAGAGTGCAATTCATTTTGGCCACCACAGCAATGTCGGTGTGTGCTTTGTGCAAGCAACTAACCCGACTTAAATAAAACTGCACGCATGCAGTATACATATATCTCTTTCATCATTTTTATATATAATATCACTGACATCACTTGCATAACTTCGAAGTAATATTTTTCATACCTTTAGGTGCCGTAAGCAAAAAACTTGACAACGCTATATGGAAGTTCATGTACTACCTGCAATAGTTTGTGAGCCAGCAGAAAAAAGTATTTATATGAGAAATCTCTAATGAAATATTATTCGGGGATAAAGAATGACGAAAGATATGAAGTGGTGTAAGCACCTGAGCAAAGTTACCCTTCTAATAGCCTTTAAGGCATTCTTGCTTCCCTACATACTAAGGCCTGCAATGAATTTCTAAATATCAAAACGAAACATGTCAAGCTTTAACGATTGTGGTACCTTTGTTGTGCTACCGAAACCCTTTTCAGAAAATTTATGAAACTCGTAATTTTATATAAAGAGTATCAAGATTACCTTTGGGAGATCATCAATGTAGGTCTCGGGGATCTCCATTTCTGAAAGAACTTGAGCATTGATGGCTATAGAAGCCTTAAGGACTTGACTGCAACAATCCTTTTGATGATGCATCCATTTTCTTGATTCATCCGAGAGTCCTCCTGGAGGAACCTTAACTCTTGGAGTCACCACTTAGTTCGGATGAAATATGTAGGGAATCAACTCATACTCTTAGATGTATCTATTTGATTCCTTATTTTAAAACCTAATAATATACATTAATTTTCATCATCGACTTCTTCTATTGAGGTACCATTTACTTTAGGCATAAGAACTAACATCTTATCTTATAAACATCATGTGAACTTGATGGTGAATTAAAATCGACTGCATTTTCCTTCATTTTCTATTATATGTCAAGTACCTTTTATCCCAAATATGATATGAGCAAGTCAAAACAAAATCTTCAAACCAATCCTACTAATATGACCAAGTCTATATAAACTTGAAAGTAATTAGAGTGAATACCTTTTTTCCTTGCTGTAATTATACATCAAAACATAACACCTAAAATATGACCATAACACATTATAAACAAAAACAATTATAAAACCAATTATCTGCCATGTTCCCATGTTTTGCTTTACATTCGTGATTGGTATCCTAACAAATTGCAAGCGTTTATAATGTGGTTAAGTGAATATGTATAAGAGAGAAAGATATATATTCGTATGTGAGAGAACAACCAAACATTGTGTTGACATGTCATCAGGACCTGCATATAAATAAGAATGAGCAAACGCAAAAAGTAACTGATCAAAAGTTTAAAAGTGCAAAACTGACCTTCGAGGGTATGTTTCCATGGTGCAGATTTTCCCTGAAGATAGAAGACTTTTAGTATCAGTGTCTAACATAAAAAATAGGAAAAAAGGAAAGGAAAATTATGACCACTACCTATGGTTTCAATCTGTAAAGAAATGTATTGAGGTGTTAAACAATAAAATCATGAATCCATGAAATCACCTGAATAAGCGGCTGGAAACGGATGATAAATATGACAAAATCACCGTACAATTTTTGAAACGTAAATAATGTGATCACCTTAATTAATATATTGATAATTCACATATAATTCTTCGTCATGAAATCCTGGAATGAAGAAAAATGATACATCCTAGCGGTCTCACATGACCTTTTTTTGCACGCGGTCACTATAAATTTCATAAGTCTTTCTACAAAATACGTATCTAGTTAGCATTGCAAGAAATTACATAAACCATCTTATACGCAAATATGATACAGTTAGCGGTTCCATGAATTTTTTTGCACTCTCGGTCACTAACAAATTTCAAGTTTTTTCACAAATACGTATCTTGTAGCATTGCAAGAAATTCATAAACCATCTTATACGCATCGAATTTCAGTTACAACATATATAACACAAAAGAATTTTGAAAATCTTTAAATTTAACACCAATTGTTTCCATTTTCTTTTCTCAATGTCTTATACTTGAAAACATAGGTTGTAATGAAAGCATAGGTTGTAGTTAATATTTTATGAGATTTTCCCCGTAAGAAAGGTTCAAATCAAAGCATCACCTTCTTAACGCTATCTTGCACTTAAAAAAAACATGTCCACCACATATCATGCTCAACCATAAGATACGATGAATCGAGTGAAAAGAATGATTTAACGGAGATTAAAATTTCAAACCAAACCATAAATCATCAACAAAAATCGTACCTTTTTTATCGTTGATGATCTCGCAAGCTATAATAGATCCCTAATATGAGTCAAAAATAACCCAGAATAAACAAATAAGAAACAATCAGCTGAAACTGAAAATCCAACATACATACCTGATTGGTGATTAATTCTGGTATATATTCTCAACACTATCTTGCACTTAAAAAAACATGTCCACCGCATATCATGCTCAGCCATAAGATATGATGAATTGTATGAAAAGAATGATTTAACAGAGATTAAAATTTCAAATCAAACCATAAATCATCAACAAAAATCTTAACTTTTTGGTCGTTGATGATCTAGCAAGCTATAATAGATCCCTAATATGAGTCAAAAATAACCTACAATAAACAAATAACAGACAATCAACTGAAACTGAAAATCCAACATGCATACCTGACTGGTGATTAATTCCGGTATAGCCTTTTGTGTAGCACCATAAATTATCGGTGAACCTAGTTCAATTCAATTGGAAAAAATAAAATAAAAAGAATTACATTATGAGAATCAAATAGATACCTGGGTGTGAGATGAAGGGTCTGCTTGAAGAAGATGGTTTATATTCTTTTTTTAATTTAATGGAGGACGGTAGAAGCGACACTTCATATTCAAAGGACATGAGGCATTAACACGCCACAATAAATCACAGGACTGAGGAGGGAATTAAATTGCATCATTGAGGAGGGAGCAGATGCTTGTTAGGGAAGATGGAGATGTTTCAATTATTGTTAACTTGTGAAGATGGGGGGTTGTGGAATGCTAACAGTCGAATGAATGAAAAAGGAAGTCGATTTTGAGTTAAGAGCATTTAAAGATACAACCCCATTAAATTAAGGGGCTGAATCTTTTAGTATAATAGATTTTAATCGTAATAGATACCTTTACATTACAATTTGTTAATATTTTCTTTTAAATTTTAAATTTTAATATGTCTCAAGCATCAATAATAAACTGGGTTTTACTAACCTCTGCTCAATGGTTTAATATATTTATTAAAGGAATGTTTTAATTAAAAGTGAAAATTATGTTTAAATATAGTAAGCACAAGTTCATTTAATGTGTATTAAATGCATTTTCTAGTTAATTAAGAAAGTTTGTTACACCTTAACCTCTACACGCATTCTCAACATGGTTCAAACTAAAAAGGTTGATAAGACATCATACGAAGTATGGCATGAGAAGCCCCTAAGCTGTCTTACTTAAAAGTCTGAGGTTGTGAGGCACTTGTTAAGCGTGATACACTTACCAAACCTAACTAACTAGAACCTAGAGCTTTTAAGTGTATCTTTGTAGGATACCCACCCGAGAACAAAGTCTTTGTTGCTCGGAATGCCCATTTTAAGCCATTAATGTTTTCTACACAAACAGACTCATTCTTTTTATAAAATTCAAGTTTTTCTTCCACTGATTCTAAACCTGTTTTATAACCTAAAACCATTAAACTAGATCGGTTTGCGAGCTCGAGAGTCATGCGAGTAGGAGTAAGTTCCGGGAGCGAAAGCTTCTTCCATACGGAAAGAGGCATAAGCAGAGATTAACAAAACCCTAATAAAATTACAAAAATAAAATAGAAACGCATTAACTTTGGAGCATCATAAAATCAAAAATGGAAAGAATCATCATTATAAATATACACAATGAGTGAGAAATCCACTGTCGTTTTGACAGTGGGTCACTTTGCTACAGTAACGGGCTCCCATTTTGGGCCAGCCCGATTTTGGTTTTTTTTTAATTATTTTGTTTTTTTTTAAATTTATATGCACAAAGTAGGAGGGAAAAAAATATTACAAAAATTCCGATTTATTCAGATAAAAAAATACCCGCGGAAACATCTTCGATACCTAATAACTTTAAAATAATCGATATGGTCACAAACGTACAACTCATTATATTAAAAAAAACCATATAGCAAAAAAAAATAACATTTTAAACATGAGGCCCAACACATAAGCCATATAAAAAAAATTATTACTAATATACACATTTGTCGACAAACTAGCCTAAAATTCACATAAAATGTGGCCCAAAGTAAAAAAAAATACAAAACGGTCCCTCAACTTTTAACTATTTAATATTTTCTTACACAAAAAATCCCGTAAAAAAAATAACAAAAAAAGCCCAAAAAAAGATATCGAACCGTCCCAAAAAAAGAAAATATTAGGGAAAAAATTAACCCGTCCCAACGCAAAAAAAAATTCCCGAATCATAGAAAAAAAAAGAAATATCCGGGAAAAAATTAGCCAAAAAAAACCCAAAAAATAGCCTAAAATCTGGCCCAAAGTAAAAAAAATAGAAAACGGACCCTCACCTTTTAACTATTTACGATTTTCTTAC